>CAEGAE010026070.1:0-24958 GCA_903067095.1 Girardinus metallicus
TATATTTTTTTTTTTTTTTTTGAAACATGATGCTACTTTTAAAACATTTTCATGACACATTGCTATGTCATTTTTCCTTTCATAACCAAATATCTTGTCTAAATATGAATAATTTTAAATCTAAATCTGCAAGGTGTATGAAAAACTCTAGGCCTAATCACATATGCTGGCAAGAATAGCAGTGGCACTTGATTTTGTTTAACACAAAATGACTGGATATTTACCAATCTCATATTAATATGTCAATCATAATCCTTCAACACATGCCAGTTTAAATAAGTCATATACTATTGAAATGAGATCTATGCGTTTTGGACGTCAATATTTCTTCAGTGGCACATCAGGATGCATATATATGATCTATGTTTATTTGTTTTAAGTATAAATTCCTATTGTTTCTAGTAAATTGCTTGTTAAAATATTGAAAAGACTCTGACCCTGGGCGGTAAAAGTGAAACTACAAACAACATCTCTATTCCACATGAATAACAAATATTTATATCAGCGTGTCAGTCATATGTAGTTGAAAAATATCGGAATATCAAATGTGGAAAATTGTCTGTAATGTGTCACCCTATTTTTAGTCATTTGACAGATTTTTGAATTTGTAATACTCACAGCAGGAAGATCCCGGAATAAAGTATCAACACGACATATAGTTTGGGAAATAAATATGTAATTAGTGAGTGCTGCCTTGTGTCTGTGATGTACTGGTGATCTTCTAGGTCAGTGACGTTTGATTTCAGTCATCAGGGGCTGGAATGCTGGATGTTTTTGAAGTGTCCCTGTCCCAACACAGTTCAAATGGATTCAAGTAGTGGAAATACCATATTCTGTATGCCATCACATTCTACAGAGGCTTATAATGAACTATTCAATTGATTCAGGTGTAATGAACCAAGGAAACATTTGCAACATCAAACACCAGAATTTCAGGAATTACTTTGGACGCTACTTGCCTGATATATGCAATACTGTTAAGAATGGTTTACCACTTACAGATTTATTCTGTTTTTGTTTGTTTCTGTTTTGTTTTTTCTTTTCTGTTTCTGTTGTAAGTTCATAAAAATGAGTTCAAAAGTGAATAAAAATAACTTGAGTAAATATAAAAGCATCCATTTACCATTTTTCCTCTTTGCAGAAATATTTTTGTTTTAGCCATGTTGGAAGAGTTTCAAGTATGAACACGTATGCATGTGTTTAAGGTCATACTACAGTATATGAATTAGATTTAAGTCTTTATCCAGAAATTTGTCTAATGACCTAAAACTTGTAATTGCAAAAGATAAGAAAATGGCAAAAACAGAAGAAATTTCTAAGGGAGAAAAAACTTATGCCTGACATCTCCTGTAGTATGCTCTAATTCACTCATGATTCCTAAACTGCAAAAAGTACGACTAAAAAATATGATCATGAAATCATTCTAAAAATATTTTCAACTTTTTCAACATCAGAAATGGCTCAAGGATTAATAAAAGATATTTCAATTCATTGCAACTTGAAATTAGACATCCTGGAACAATATCTAGCCATTCAGTTTTAAAGTGTGGTAGGTGTAGGCTTAACACAAATTCTCATGTGAGAGAGCAGAGACCTGACTGTTAAGTATATTGATTGGGTAAATACAACGGCTAGACTGAAAATTGTTCTGTCTTCTGCAGCTTGATGGGATTTTTTTTTTATTTCCCAAGGTGTTTAGTAAAGTGTCCTCATACTTCACATAAAAGCCACATATCTGAGCTACATTTTAGACATTACCTTGACCTCTGACAAAGTTAACCATGCAAAAGAATGAATGTGTAGATGTCCACATGAGGCCTCGGCAGTACCATTTGTGATATGTTTTTTTTATTTTCTTACTTTAGAGATATAGCAAAATTTTTTCATAAGGCAATTACATAATCCACACAAACCATAATCTCTGTTTAATTTAAGTGTCTGTTAATCTCACTCTGATAATGCCACAGAAGGTGTTGCTGTGTATTTTCTCTTGTGGTCTGGTGATCCAGCTGATGTGTAATTGCTTACTGCTAACAACTTTACAGGTATTGGGTTTCGTTTCTCTTCTGATTTGGATCTCTGCCTAGTGCCACAACACATTACTGTTTTCTCATCCCATTGCTCGCTCATTTACCTTCTTATACTGATCTATTAGAGAACATTTTTCTTGATTAACACTTTTACTTGAAATTGGCTGAGCTGGTTAAAGGTGTTCAAAGAACACAGCTGAGGGTTTTTGTGTTATTTGCAACTTCATGGACAGCATCTGGTTGGCATCGAAGTGTATGGGTTTACATAGTTATGCGAGTTTGCTTTTAACAAAAAGAGAACTAAATATATACATATAAATATATATATTTATTTGTATATGTACATATACATGCATGTATATGTACATATACATATTTGTATATTTATGCAAAATAAGTGTTGTATTGAGTTGTCCACATTATACATGTGGACACCCATACATACATATTATGTGTGTAAGATGTAACAGTGTGACCTATTAGAAATGCAGAACTTTGACCTGAAACAAGAACTATTGCACAAAAATTTTAATAGTTCTGTGTACTTCTTTCTTTAGTTAAAATAGTCATTTCATTACAATATTTAAATGCCAGATGGTATTGCAAAAAGAAATAAATCATTTTACAGATCCAAATAAGAGCTGTATTCCAGTTTCATTTCTCTTAACACTTCAAATCCCATCCTGACAATTTATAAACCTGAAATCAGAACCTTCTTGACAAAGAAAAACCTGATTTCTAACATGACTGTATTTGTTGTACATTTACTTCTCAGTAGTGTACACTCTAATATTATGTCCACTCGTTATTTCACCATCCTCATGTATGCACATCACTATCCTACAGGGAATCCACACTGTGCTTGTCATGCAATTAGGATTAAATCTGATTTCACTAAAAGGCTTGATCATCTAGACGGTCTTTAAGGGAGCAGCCATTAAGATGCATTACAACAGGAGAACTGTTTACATTCATTTTCACAGCAGTTAGCACATTCTGCTCTGACTCTTAAGCAAATGCACTAGTGCCAAACGTCTAGTAGAAACAGCTGATAGAGAGACAAGTTTAAAGTCAGAACATTATGTTCCTAACTCAGGAGGGATACAAAGGTACAACTGACAACAGGTCAGAGAACATGACCCTCTAATTATCAGATATGTTGTAAGTTACAGTGTTAAGTGATGGGTTTCATCTGCATGTTATATTCTATCATTATGTGATTATTGTCCATTAGCTAAGTAGAGGTACTTATGGCACAGTATTGTTAGCAGATAGGAGGGAACTGAAAAAATGAAGGAGGCTAAGGTACTAAATAGGATAAGATAGGCATTTGTTTGCATTTTGCACCCGTATGCTGCCTCATGCTTATCAGATTCTTTTATCAGGAGTGATGTACAGGTCAGGAATAAAGTGGAGGCAATAAATCAACTAAAAATATATTATAGGACATTTCCACAGCTACCCACTAACGTATAGACTACAAGCAGTCTACCTACTAAATGACAAGCATTCTCATCTCAATTTTTTTCTGTTAGAAATGTATATGATACCCAGTCTAGTTCTTTTGCCAGTTCTTAAGTCAAATGATCTTATATTAATGTCATATTTTTAGATAAATTGGTTTGGATAAATTTTGCTGTCATTCAAAACATATGTCCAACAATTATGTGATTCTACATTGTCAAAATTTTACATGCTATTAGATATTATATTTAGTGCAATACAGAGAAGGCCGTTTTAAGCACTTTGTACCCCTAAAAATCAAAGAGCTTATGTAGGATAGATTAAACACAACAAATGATGTCTGATAAGTAGGTTGGTCACATTGACAGCTGAACATTTAGTTGGTAGGTTCATAAGGAAAGGAAAACTTTATTTCTAAATATTGCATGTGTTGATTGACTTATTTAGGTAACTGTAGCATGTTCAATTGAAAAAGTTGCTGTATTCTCTTGCATTTTAAGATAATCTTATTTTCTTTAAATCTTTTGGAAAGGCAAATATTTTTTCCTCAAACAATGTTTGTAGTGTTTGTTTCTCACTTCAGTTATAGTTTAATGTTTCATTTATGCCTATAAATTGGTTTTCTTTGATCTCTTTTTCTTTTCTTTTTTGTTAGAGTCTTGTCACCTGTATTTTGACTAAATTTTGAAGTCCAAATAACGGTGTTTTATTCTATTTCTATTTTCCCTGTCACAGATATGTTCATTTGTTCAACTATTTTTTGTACTTGTTCTTTGTTTCCTCGTCTACTCATTTGATTCTAGCTAACTAATGTTAATGCATGTGTGTTTCTGTGTACTAGGTTTTCATATCCTTATGGGAACCTATTTCTGTCTACAATGTGAGGATATGGGGTTCATTTCTCCTTGTGGGGACATTTTCTTGGTCCCCAAGAGGGAAATTGTTATTTTTGGGTTAGTGGTTTGGTCTGTGATGGTTAGGTTTAGGGTAAAGGTTAAGGTAAGGGTTAGGTATGTGATGGTTAGAGTTAGGGTTAGGGTTATGGTAAGGGTTAGACTGTAGAAATTAATGGAAGTCAATGTGAAGTCCCCACAAGTTATTTATTTATTTATTTATTTTGCTAAACTGGATGTGGTGTCTTGCTACAGAATCTAAGCAATAGGCATTTTTGTAATTCAGGCTGTCATAAGATTTGATTCTTGTCCCTTCAAGACTATTGAATAAATTACTTTTTTCACTGTACTATTCAGACCACACTTGTGGTAATTAGAATTCAGGTCGTTTTCTGCTGAAATATTGATGTTGGTAAAAATATAATGAAGTTTGCATGAGTTTAATTAAAACACAGAAAGACAGAGGTCTGCAAAAAGGAACATCTTAAATGAGGTCCCTAAAATATTTATAACATTTTTAAACATCATGCCAAGTAATGTGGCGAGGATTAGGTAACTCTTTGTGCCGTCATCAAACTAATACCATATGTAATTTAAGTTATTAATGACTTTAGGTTGCATTCTCAGAAATAAAAATAGGGCAAAGAAAAATTTGTCTTAGCTTTGGTAAAGTAATTTCTAAATAATTAAGGAATTATTTAATTTACAAGCCTAGTAAGGCTTGAAATTTCACAGAAACCATTAGCATCAAGACAGTTAAGTCATTCAGTTGGACGTTGTGTATGTAGTTAGTACTGATCATACTGAGCTCACACAGTTAGCATCAGTGCTTGAAAAGAGTTTACTTGGTTTATGTGTTGACAGATTTGTTTTCCAGTCAACTATCTTGCCTTAATGTTGTGAGAATGCAGCATACTAAATAGGCAGACAAAGAAAGAGAGAAAAGCATGATAAGTTGAAAGCAACATAGCCACCCACTGCAAAAGAAGAAAAACAATAACAAAGGTTATTTTTTGAGACCAAAGTAATTATCTAAAGAGCATGGATAGTTGAACCACAGTTAATATCTTAAAAGAAAATGTTACAGACAACTGAAGAGAAGCAGTCATTTACAATGGATGATTGAATAAAGGATACATTTTTTTTTGGGTGAAATATGGGCCTTTTCACCATTCACCAAGTAGAAGAGAGCCTCAGATTTAAATGAGAAAGCTTATGCAAAGGCAGAATGACAAGTCTAGGTATTCCTCAGTACCACCAGTTGTAAATTTACTAAAGCTGAAGTATGAAGGAATTTTTATAAAATATATATATTTTTACATATTTGTAGAAGCTGTCTCTATGTCATGAAGAACACAAAAAAAAACAAAAAAAGAAAAACAAGCTCCTCTGCTTTCTTCCAGTGTTAACTAGAAACAACCAATTGGAGTCAGGAGGAGGGTCTTATCGCTGTCAATCATGCCCACATGCTCTCCGATCCTCTCCAATCGCCCCACATCCTCCCTCCTGTCTTGCTCTCTGCTATGATACAGTTTCTCCCCGTCAGCAGAGCCTGTCATGAATGCTAAGGCTAGTTAGCATGGCCACTTATGACGACGAGTAAACAGATTTATTGTAATGGTGAATTGTTTCTCTGCTATTAGCATATTTAGCAGCATATTTACAAGGTTGACTGACAGTGGTAAGACGCTCCTCTGGGCTCTTTTAGTCGTGATGTCTCAGGAGCGATACATTTCTTCAGATAGCAATAGCAGCACAGTGAGGAGATGCTGGGGCTCGATCTTTTCACTGATTATCTGTGTTGTGATACACTGTTACAACATTGTCAGTTTTAGCAAATATGTAGAAATATTTTTTTTCAAGTGCTTTAATTAACCATCAGTAAAGCACATACTGTGAATTATTTCTAATCATATATTTTAAGACTCAGTGTATATATTAGTGGCAAATATAATTGAATGACCAACATAGAAGCGTTTACAACGTTATGCGATAAGTTCTTTAGTATTTTGCAATACGGAGGCTGTTAAACCTGCATTATGGAAAAGAACTCTAGCTTTTACCATAATGCAGGATGAAACTTACAGGACACTGATGAGCACAAGTCTTTAGTAATTAACTTCATCTCTAATCATAGAGCAACTTAAAGAAAAGTTGACACTGACAAATTTATTTTTCAATCCTTTTGTTCTTCGAACAATACTAGTGTGAATAAAGTGATCCATTCAATCTGCCAATTAATTCGTAAAAAGCTTACAAGTGGAGTGTGTATGTAGCATGCATCCCACATAAACTAACATGTTTAACATGGTAATTATTTAGAATGTAGTATGAGGGAGAAAGCCTTATGCTCTGTTAGAACTTTCTCATTAGCACTGTCTACACACAGCACTTGACATCATTGCATATTTGTGTACAAATTATTAATAGGAGCTGTATCAAATTTCCATATTTGGGTCCACTTAAGTCCTAAGACAACTAATATGCCCAGTAGCAATATTAATAATTATTAGTTAGTACCACATGGAGAGGAAACCAATGCAATGTCATAATTTCTTGTAAAGTTACCAAAATTATTTTATTTCAATAAGATAAAATAAAATATATATATATATAAAAATAATGAAACTGCAGAGAAAACTTTTTTAAAGATGCATGATATGAAAAAAATGCTCCACTTAATGTACTGAGGATTTGACAACATTTTATGGTATGGACTGAAGGTACAAGTTATAAAACTTGGGGTCATTGTTTTCTTTCTCAAAGATGTCTTAAAACACAACTGGTCCAACTGAGTCAAAGCTGCATTAAAAGAACATTATAATGTAAAAATAAGCTCGTTTTGGAGCCAGGAAGATAGATCTTCCAGGTAATTTTTTCAAACTGTCTTTAATTTATTGTTGGAACGTGTGAAAACAAAGCTACAGTTTTGTTCTTGGGGAATTATTGACAAGCATCTAATTTGAAGGTTTACGTGCTAATCTAATGCAAGGGGATAGCCTTGTTTTTTTGTTTTTTTTATTTAACTAAAAAATATTTTTTTTAACTTATATTTTGTTGAAAACAATATAAAATTTAGAATTTTAATTTGGGTGATACAGACCAAAGTTTCTTTCACATTCCTTAAAAGAAGGAGCAAAATAGTAGACCCCTACACTGGTTATGAGAAACTTAGCCTGAAGACCTGAATACCTGTCAGAGATATGGAATGCATTCTGACTTATGCCTTCATATTTTATTACACTTGATGAGTGAGCCTGTGGTGCAATTAATCAAGCACAACATGGCAGACATATCCTCTGAAGCCTGGGCTCAGGCGCACCTCCATTCCCTCCCTCACAGGGTATACCTACCTCTCTACATTTACATTTTAAAATTCTAGCAGACATAAATGCAAAATGGCTTCTGCATTCAATTATTTATCAAGGTAGAGACCGTCAATTGACATCTTGGCTATATTTTAAAGCAATGTAACTACAGGATTTGAAACCACATTCAATTTTAGACTAAAGTCACTTTTAAATGCAGGTTATAGTAGAAGCTTGGTGTCTTAGTAGAGAGCCCTGGATTTTCTCTAAATTGGATAATCTAGCAAAGAAATTAGGTATACATCTCCTGTAAGATTATTTAAGAGATTTGCTATAGCGCAGAGTTATATTATGAATAAACTGGGTTTTGTGTATGTCAGTCTACAGTTTGTGGAGTATTTCCAGGAAAAAGGAAAAGAAAAGTCAGCATAGTTGTCAGTGTTTAAAGCGTATAGAAGGGTTAATCTGTCAGCTGATGACTGATTGATATGAAGGAGCATACGATTATTTAATGTAATTTAAAACAGATAAAGTATGAGTTTTTCTAATCTGACACGTCTGACCATTTTAATACTCTGACAGATCCTTGTCTAATTTCCAATTAGAAACAAATATCTTGGTTGAGTAAAAATAATCTCAAAATCTCCATTAACCAGGGGGTAGGACAATTTTGGTCTGTTAGTCGATTCATAAGTCCGTACAACTGTTTGAAGTATTAAGAAATTTACTACTTGTCCGAAATTTGCTGGTAAATCATCATCATCGACTCATAATGTTGAGTAGCCATTCACTAAATGGAGCAACATAAAATTTAATTATCACTATCATCCAATCTGACAGGAAAAAGGCAAATACTCTAAATTTACCCTTATTGTAAATGAGAATTATGTAGTAATGTGACATGATATCTTTGAGAAGATAACTTTGATAGTTGCTAAAGATGGGTATTAAAAGACGATAAATGTGCTATGTGCACATGTAGAAAACCCTTAATAGCACATTTAAAATAATTATTTAACCATTGAGTACTTTTATAAAGGAAAATTATTTGTTTTTATTTAACTGTCACTTTGTGTTATATCATACTGCATGTGCACTGCTACTGAGAGTGGCTGGATATAGCACACCTGCCATCTTGAATTTTCACCAACAGCACTATCCACACTTGCCTAATTTAAGATGCAAGACCTAAGGCAAGCTGTAAAAAAGAAATAATTACAAAAGAAATAATGAGAATTTCTGATCTGTGGGGCTTCTGACAGTGAAAATAGTGCAACAAGTGCTGGCTTTCCATGCGATTTCATGAAGCCTGGGTGATTGTGGCACAGGAAGTGGCACATCTAACACTGTTGTCATGTTGCCAGAAGCTTTTTGCTGCTCTGTTGAAATACAGTAACCTTTTAAAATGCTCTGCTGTTCTCGTGATGTAGGAGGTCAGGCTGGGGTGCCAGAGACTGTCAAGCATATGCCGATTCTATGTATCTTTACAATTTTATGTTTAATTTACATACTGTCATGGTAAAAAAAAGAAAAAGAAGAAAAGGTTTTAACAATTCACATATATTGTATTTTATTGAAAAGGTTTTTTTCACAATATTAGATTATAATTTTTTTTTAAGAAAATAATGGCCTGGTGGATACTATTGTGTTTTCTACACTGGATCTTGAAGCAGCAGTATGTAACTTTTATAAAAAATCTGTTGTTTGCATATTTGTTAAAACTTTCACTATATTGCGACAATGTGGTATGAGACAGATAATCTATGAAACATTCAGGCTCTTCCATCTCCTCCATGAGTTACTATTTGAATAAAAAGTCCTGTCATTTCTATCAAGTAATGAAGATGTTAAGTTTACAGTCATCAACCACCCACCAAGGTAACACAACATTTTCTCCTTTAAAGTACAACATGTACATCCCTGGGTGTACAACAGGACGCTACAGGGGGCTGTCCATTCCAATTGACTGGACATGCAAATAAGCCACAGAAACAGAAAACCTCATCATCACTGTAACTAGAAAATGTTTTGGTTATTTTTTTGTGTCATGGCACACATCTCTAATACACTGCATAGCCAAAATTAACTGGATTTAACTCCATTTCCTGGAGTTATAGCCATGCACCCTGTGCAGAGCCTACAGTACTTGAAGCTGTTATGCTGGGTTTGATTCCCAGTTTGCTGAATGTCTTCCCTTTCTCTTTCCACTTTGTTTCCTGACAATTGACTGTTCAATAAAGGCCACTACAGCCAAACAAAATTTGAGAAAGTAAAAGCATTTCCACATGCACAATGCAAAGGGAACTCAAGGGATGCTCTGGGGCTGCTGCAGTTGGTCAGGTCTAAGTTTGGCACTATTATATTTCCAAACAATGAGGTCAGCTGACTATGTAAATATTGAATGACCAAGGAAAGCCAAAGATTGATTTTTTTCTTCCCTGAAAGTTTAGTGTAACCCGGGTGTAAATTTTAACTTCCATTCCCACTCTCTATCCCCTTTATCTATCGAATATCGCGATAGTTCTAATATAACATCAGCGTTTCTCGCGAGATTACTGAACAGCCAATCGCTGTTGAGTATCAGGGTCACATGCGCCACCGCAGCCTATCTGCTAAGCATATTAGCTGGAGCGGTGAAGTATGAAACAGTAGTACGCGTTGAGTGGAGCAGAGTTGCAGGAGCCAACTACCACAAACGAAGATGAGATGAAAGGTTATACGAGATATAAACTGCGAACATGATAAGTGTTTCTGTGTGTAACTTAGCGTTAGCTCATTGATGTCACTGTTTGTTTGTGTAGCTGCTAAATTACTGACTATGTAAATTCAGACGCCCATACTAGCTTTGAATAACCCATTTGGTGAACAATAAGGTGCCTTAAATATTTATTGAGCACTTGTTAAGATTAGGTTGTTTTTTTTTTTTTTACATTTCATGTCAACTAATTTATATGGTGCATATTTATTGGATCTTTCATGGATGTAATTTATATTGAACTTTAGATTTATTGAATATGCATATTGACTGAAAATGATTGTTGGAATTATCTATAATGCAGAGTGCCATTTACTGAATTTGTGTGCACACTGGAATGATTGGATTACATTTATTTATTGAAAAAATTGTCCTGTCTTATTATTCAGGCCAGGTTTGATGGTGAGCTGAAGATCCAGGCCTGGAGTCTTAGAAAGATTGCACTTGTGGTGCACCAAGACTTCTGCTTCTCCTGCCAGGCTGGTAGGAGGCTCCTTGCAGCCAATGAACAATTTTGTCCCCACTCTGATCTTACTTTTGTCAGCCCATGACCTGCACTGCACCAAGCACTTTATAATGAACTTGCTTGGGTCCTCTAACCAACCCCAGCTTGGGGTGAATGAACTGAAGGGTGTGGGTTCATTAATTATGGAACTGTGGGAGTGATTGATTTTGTTTCTTTTTTTTTTCTCTCTCTCTCTTTTGCGCATTTTATATGGCCATTTGTATGTTTTCACTGATGTTGTAAATATGTATATAATTTTCCTCACTATAAATACAAGGCACTCGCAACTACAAACTTCCAGTCTCCGTCTGCTCCTTCATGAGTCGCATCTTGTCTTCTGAGAAATTGGCCCATTTGACCTTTTTATTCATCAACCATTTGCATTGATTTAGATGTAATATATATTGCAGTATATTATCTTTACAAATATGCTACAATGGTTCAAGAACAAGAGACATACATTTTACACATGGCTTAGACATCATAGGATCTGGACCTTAACCTCATTGAACATTTGTGAGATGAGCTGTAGAAGGCTTTAAACAGTAGTCAGTCTCCCATCATTAGTACAAGATTTGGGCAAAACATGAAAGCAACACTGGATGGACAATAAATATTCTGACATTGCCAAATCACAGTGAACGTGTACCATAATATAAGCTATAGGTGCTTCACAAAACATTAGTGTGTGTGACTGAGCCTTCTCGTTTTAAGAAGAATATACCCCTCACTCGTTACATTACTAAGCAGCAAAAAACAGATTCCTATTTCTTTTGTGTCGTGTTGCATCTGGATACTTAGTCCATGTTGCCTGGAATCCCACACATGAAAAAGCAAACATCGGTTACTTTGATTCATTGTACATTGTGCTTGAACGGGGTCATTTCTATAAGATCTAAAGTAAGCTACTCATGACTATACATATTAACCCAGTCCTAAGAGACGGGGCCCATCTGATCAAAAAGTGCCTAAATGAGGGATTTTTTTATGTGGTTTCAGGAACCAACAAACTGGCGGGACACTCCATCTGCCGCTCTTTTCTTGAGCATCACACTAAGATGCTCAGGTGGCTAGATAGGTAAATAGACTGTATCAATCTACTGTTTGTCTATATTGTCTTTGTAAAATCAGGTAAAATGAGGGAAAATTTACTTTTTTTTTTATGGGATTTGGATTTATGTTTCTAACTTATTCTACCACAATTGCTTCAGAAGTTCTATCCCAGTGCAACACTGACAAGTTTCAACCTTGCAGCACCACAGATTCAGAAACTCTTTCATTTGCAATCTTATAGTCCGAGACTTCAAGTATCGCTTAACGTGATGAACTGCAAAAATGCATTGCAAGTAGAAGGTATCGATGACCTTCAGTCATGTAAGAAAAGCAGCTCTCATACAAATGTAAAAAAACACTAAACATTATCTTCAATTTAATAAATTCCAAGTCCACACAGTTAACATCTGGTATCCCATAACTTGCAGCCAAAAAGTGTCAATGTGTTGTACAGAAAAGGCTAGATTATGGGACTTATTACCATCTGTAACTTTATACTTTATTCAAAAAAAATACAAGAACAGAAAGATGGCAAAAGGATGAATGAGAAATTCTCCAATATTGTTCACACCTCCTACCTTATCTGCCCACTGTGTTGTAGACAGAAAGGATTTTCCTCAGTAGCAATCATTCACTTGGTGCAGCAGCCCCAACTGTAATCAGCTAATATAATCTAAAGCAAATATCCTGCAGGTAAAAAGAACAATCATAGCAAGTCTTTTATAACAGGAGAGCTGTGTATTTTTCTGTTTGATATAAGCAGTGGAGGACCTTTTAAAGACACAAACAGCCTTATGTGTCATGTCTGAATTCATCATCTGCATCCATTTCTAAGTCAGACATCATGGACTGGTATCAAACTCTTCTCAAAATCTAATTTAACCTTAAAGTGTTTCCATGGTCGTTCTTGCTGCGCTATATAGATACTTAGCATCCAAAGACACGCTTTCAAAAGAGTTGTATTTTAGCAAAGATAAATTGAAATAGTGAGTTACCCTTTGATGTAAATGAAGCATTCCTCACCCTTTTGTTATTTTGTTTTTTTACAGAAAAAGTCTGCAGGTCAGTTTATAAGCACTTTACAGTCTATAATTTAAGATAACACATCACTGAATCCTTACTTAATATTAAAAATCTCAATAGTTCATACAGCATTTCAACCTTTTTCTTAATAGTCTATATTTTCCATTTTTGTGGCATTATTTCCTTTAAATAAAATAGACTAGACATTTTTTTTCTCTCTCTGTGCTTGAAAATCAACTCCACAATTCAAATTAAATAAACCATTTTAATCTGTTATACCTTTGCCCAGGGATGAAATAACATTTTGTAGTGAATGGTTAATAGCTTGTTTTTATTCTGACAAGGACACAGATTCTCCAATATGCACAATTAGTATTACTGCATAACAGAATAACCTGGAACCCGATGTTTCATCAAATTGAATGCATCAACTTGTCCTCTGAAAACCCCAAATTTTTGAATTCAGTTGATGTTTTATATTAAAGACATGGAAAAATTAAATATTCTTTTTTTGGTGAGTGAATGAAAAACACACATAAAAAAAGGTGGAACATATTGCCACCAAAATATGTTAATTGATTCATAAATTTATACTACCCATGACATGACCCATTGTGTGTTTGTATTTTGGTTTCCATTTGTGTTTGAGGTCTTTGTGACTGCCTTTTGGGTTTTGCCATAGCAGTTCATCCCCCTTTGTTCTGTATTGTCTTTGGGTCATGTCTTAGTGATCAATTGCTTTGTGTTTAGCTTTTTAAATATTCTTGTGTTCTGATTGTGAATCTTAGCTTATTCTCTAGTTTTCAACTTTCTTGTCGCATGCCATCACCCAGTACAATAACTCTACAATTATTGCTGGTTTTTAAATTCAATTTAATTTAGTTAATTTTAAGTATATAGAAAGACGTTGATCATTGTATCAAGTCACCGTACAAAAAACAACCATCCTTCACTGTGAAGAGTTGCTGAGCTGGACAAGGTGGCTATTAATATTGATTCAATATTTGGAAGCGTGGCAAACATGGATTGAAGAGCTTCGTTCACTTCCTTTTCTGCATTTGCTAAAACTACAGGCAGACTACAATTCTAAAACAGGGTAGAACATGGATGTCATTGTTCACAATTTCTCCTTTTGTTTGCTGATTTGTCTAAAATAATTACTGGATACAATCCAATTCAAGAGGAGAAAGCTCATACTATGCTAGAAGCAAGAACTTTCTGTCTCCTATTTTAAAGTCTTTATTTTCATGATTAAAACATTTCATTTTACCTCTCTGCCTGTGTAAAACACATGCACTATGACAAACCCCAAATTTTCATTTGGCTTTTGCTCACCATATGGCATTTTCCAACTCTTTTCTCCAGATTGCATACAATGACAAAGTAAGAATGCAGCAGCTGCTTGATAATAAATTAGGTGATTATTCTCAGAGAAAATGTTATTCCTTGAGGACAGTTGCTAAAGGAATTTCTCTGGGTTACAATAGTGAGCAACTGATACAACGCAAGTAAAAAACAGATGTAAAATGGGAAATATTTCTCCTAATGAAACATTGTGCTCCACCAAAGGTGTTCTGGTGGGCCCCCTTAGGGGAGTCCACAAGTAGGATTTTAAGGTTGCAAATCAGTAACTTAATTTAGCTAATTACCTATGCATATATTGAATATAAACTAAAGGTTTAATAGCTGAGTGTTAGTCACATGATTTTTATGACGCACGAACGTGACACGATTTCAGCAGGAAGTACAGTTCAATGAAGGCAACCGTTTCAGAGATTCCATATTGTTGCTCTTTAGATCCAGTTTCAAGACAAAGATGGCAAAAAATAAATTAACAAATATGGTGGACATGACCCAACATAGCCTCAGCACATTTCGGCCACCTTTGTTTTTCTTACTTTAGCTTTGTTTTCTGCTCTAAGTGTAGAGATACTTTTGTTTTGAAGTAATATTACTGATGATCTAGATTGACTGTTGGATCCCAGCCTATCACCTTATCAATACCCAAAGAACAGGGATAGCCTAAAAAGTCTAGATGAAGTTCATATTAGGCTAACAGTAGCTAAACAATTAATTGTAAGTATACAAGCGCATACTGACAGCCTATTGGTTAAAAAAAAGTCAAAAAACAAGTTGAATACCTAACCTTGTGTTGACAAAGTGGTCACTGAAGACACTGTCATTAGCAGACGCTACTCCTGACAGCAGACGTGGATTTAACATCCCCTTTTACAGCGTTGTTCTGTGAGTTTTTTACATGTTTCATATTTATGAACGGCAACCTTTAGCACTCAGTAATAAACCTTTCCATTTTCTTAATTAGAACAATTAGAGCAGCCATAAATTGCACAAAATATGGGAATTTTGTTTCTAATGGTAGATCCTCAGCGACTTCACTGCCTGCCCTCCATTTGCATTCCACGCTCTTGTATGTATGTGACGTCACATGAAAGCAACCTATGCAATTTAATTTTGTTCATACTTCAGTTAATTGCTCATTAGCAAATAAACGCTCCTTCAGCTACACAGATTAACCTCCTCGTCATTATTAACTTGCACGCAAACAAATGACAGATAAGCATTTTAATAGGACCAGTGAAATATATAACATAAAATCCACCACTGTAGTATTTGACATTCAGAACATAAAAATGTCCTTCATAAATTTCCTTTTGCATTGTTTTCTTTTCCTGTGTGGTTCTAAACTTTATGTTTGGATCACAGTGTCTTAGGAGCTGAACCGTTGAAGAAGTGTGACATGATGGATGCTCTGGTGCAGTGTTGTGGAAAACGTGATTCCACCTCACACTTAATGGACTGGCAAGCCTTCCCCTAGTCTACCAGAGCTTCCTAAATAAAGGCTTGCAATCTATCCCCACTAGCACTATAAGACAAACACGTCATTCCAGTTGTTTAACAAGAGCATTCAATCTTGAGGTCAGAAAAACATAGTGACTTATTTAAGGGTTTGCATTATTTTCAAAACATTTGTTGGACACTTTTTTCAGCGTTTTTAAGGAAAGAGGAGATTCTTTGTTGTCCTTATGTGTTTACACAAAATTAGATTTTTTTTTTCCAATTTTTGTAAATATGAAATATTCAGATATCAGCTAAATAATAGTTAAAACAAAAAAGTCAACACCACAATGAGATATACAAGAGGAAATAATTATAAATATTCCCAAAAATTACAGTACAATTCTGAAAAATTTCTGCAGCAAATGGCAATTGAACCAGAGGATTTGAAAACATTTACATAACACCATTCATCCATGTCTTAATAAGGGAAAAGGATAACAAAAGGTATTTCTTCTTTCAGTTTTATTTTTTGCTGTAAGAAATTTAACCTCAAAATGCCTGTGCGGTAATCGCAACACAATTTCTTGACTTATTCAACGTTCATACACCTACACAACCTGTCGAACTGTAGACCTACACAAAAAGACAGTGAAGATGGTTTTAACCTTTTCCTAGGACTCACCAACCTTGGCCTTGTAGGCATCACAAACACAGAAGGGAGGAGTGGGCAAACAAGGATGCTGCCCTGCTCTGACCCCAGTAGTAATGGGATGACTTTGATATTCCCAGAGCGTATGACACCAGGTACTCGGATTAAAAGCCTTTTATTCACCATGACCTTTCCCTTGCAGTCTTCCCTCCAAGAAATCTTCGGTGGTTCTACTGCCGTCGCACTGACAGGCCATCCCCACCGAAACAAAAGGCCAAGTCGTAGTGACACAAAGTCAATATGGGAGACTTGATGTTTGAACACATCAGAGTGAAAACTCTCTTGTTGCTGTATGTGTATCTAAATAATGAAGGGAGGCAGTGCATAGCAAATACAATTTAAAATCACAATTTGTTTAATGTGTTTTGTATTTTGGGCTAGATATGCTTAAGATTGAATGAAAAATACTCATCCATTGTGCTGTGACTGACAAGACTCGGAGTGACAGAAACCTAATTGAGGTCTGGTTCCAATTTTACCCATCAGAACCGTTGGTTATCACCTCTTCTCCGTTTACAGGACGGCTCATCCTCGATATGTCATGTCAATGAGTACACACGTATGTGATGGACATTTCCAAATCCAACATTTGTTGTTGCCACGTCGTCCATGATGTTTTGGTCGGCCCATGCTAAATGCATCGGAGAGGATTGGATGTTTATTTCTGAACACATTAAATCAAGAGAAACAAAATTGAAAATTCAGTTTGTGCTAAAAGATTTCTGGAAAGTAAATTTGATAAAATGAACTGTAATTGGTTTGTGGAGCTGTTTCTTACCTAGTGTCTTTGAATTTGCACATGCAGTGATTTCATCTGGTGCAATAGTGTGGCTCAAGGCAATACTGGGGCTCAAAGCATTTCAGATTTTTAACAACGATAGAGCTCCCAAGAACAGAAGTTGCGCTCAAACGGGTTTGGGAAAGAAATAAAAAATACCTGCATTTCTCATTCTAAACTACATCTTGCAGTGCATTATTATCTATAGTTTTGCTCACAATACACATATAGAGTTAAGCCAAAAATTATTCATACCCCTGGGAGAATAATTGATGATGATCATTTTTTGAAAATGATCATCATTTGAATGATCATTAAAAGTAATACTAACATTTTTGAGCAGCCCAGCCATAATCCAAACTTGAGTGTGACCTTCCCATTCTCTCCTTAAAACAGAGCAGTTAAATAACATGACCTCCAGTCATGAATGCATTTATCTGAACTTGTGAGAAGTGTTTTATTTAATAGTAAAAAAGAGGACGACCTCTAAATTAGTTGACTTCACATCAAACAGCGTAATAGCTGAAATTGGTTTTCCGGTAGGATCTGAAAAAACACTAAAAGATGTTTTTAAACCAGCTGAAAATGCTAAAATACGTTTGTGGTTTAAGGTTGGGATCAGTCAAGAAACTGTATTTTCACATAATCAAACATCCTCTTTAAATTATGCCAAGAGCTTGTTGATCAGTGTAAAAATACTGTGGTTTCTCTACAATTTGGCAAGGGAAATTTACTCAAACATTATTGTTTTCAAATGTAGTCAGTTTGTATGCACTCATTTGGAAATGTTTGTATAATTTTGACTGTGTGGATTGGAGAAAATTCACAGTAAATTTAAAACCCAAATTTTAGTTCAAAATATTTAAAGCTTTGAAGCTGTGCCTAGTAAATAAAAAAAAAAAAAAACATGCAGCATATTGGCTTAAAACTTTATTCCAGCCAGTATTTTTCCCCCAAGCTACAAAAACATATGGTGAAAAGATTCAGCAGGACCTAAATGCTAAATATTATTTTGCAAGAACAAACACACAAATCACTTTCACAAACACACTGAGAGACATCTTCTTTTCCTGCTTGCAGCACACATAAACATGCTTCCTATCTCTTTGGTGCATGGATGAAATGTGGAGCATAATCATAATAATTTCATTTGAGTGGACATTAACATGTATGTTGTCCAGCTAAATTCATTATGATTGTTCTTTTGGCTTGCGGCTCTGTTTGTCATTGTCCAACTGTTACACGCCACCCGCTAGTAACTTTATCACACTGTCCAGCTTTCCAGCCACAGTGGCCAAGTCCTCTCTTCCTCTGCCGACAAAAAGTGTCCTCTTTGCACAAGCCCCCCTCATTCATTCTAATTAAGCCAACTGAAACTAAATAACAGAAGCTTTGTTTACAAGGGGATAGTTGTGCTCAGCATTCTGTGCACGGAGCCGCTTGCCGTTGCAGGCAGTCAGGGTTTTATCTAAAGCTACACTTACTGCTTTCACCAATTTACATTTGTGTTTTCCTTTCCACTTATTTCCATATTTGCCACTGTGGGGCTATGTTGCCTTCACAGAGGAAATTTATCAATCATATTTAAGCCACTGGCTGTTTCAGCAGCCTGAAAACATTAGCATACACTCAGTTTTCAGAATCCTAATGATTTAACAACCTTATTATACCTTGTTTAAAAAAAAAAGACTAAACATGAAAATAACTAAATTGTTTTTAAATGTTTAAAATGGCATGTTTCTGCAAAAAATCAACTTGAGCCGTAAACACAAGGTGGCGCAGTGAGCAATAATGCCTCAAGGTTTCTTGTTTGAGTCTCTATTTGGCTTAACGTAAAAAAGCAGGACAATTTAGAACTTAGTAGTTTCTTCCTGGAAAGAAATGATATTTCACCTTTAAGCTTGATAAAACTACCCCCTGGAACAATTTATTATCTTATCTTGAATAACTTTTGTAGCTACTTATTTTGTTAAAAGGATCAATAAGCAGTATACTGAGAAATATTGGCTGCTAAGTGCAATTAAGCGGTTAAAGATTTGATAGTGTATACTGTATTGTCCTTACACTGCTTGTGCTATTAGATGTTCACTAAATATTTCTTGGCTTCTCTACTGAAACCTCCAACTTTACTGTATAGATTGGAACTATGCTGCTGACAGCTGGCTAGAAGTTTCACTGTTACTTAACCAAAGGTAGTAACAGAAGCTGGATTTGCCCAGGAATTGTTCCTACATTGTACCACGCTTCACTCCAAGACAAGTAATACTCCACATACAGTGAATCCTCCCACACACGGTGAATCCTAGAAAAAGGTTAAAACCATCTTCACTTTCTTTTTTTCCTTTATGTCTGCTTCTTTTCCATGTGGTTATGTGTGGGTGTGTAAACCTTAAATAAGACAAGAAATTGGATTCCAATTAGAACACAGGCATTTCTGACAAAGAAGAAAAAAAAAAAAAACAGAAATTTTATGAGTATTTCTCTTTTTCTTTGGAGCCAGGGAAATATGGAAGTGTGGTGCTTTGCTTGTCTTTTTAATCACATTCTTACTTTTGTGCTTCATTCTAACCTAGAAGTTCTAAAATAACTCACTATTTGTTTTCCGAGGTATTGACTTATTTTCATTTGGTTCATGTTCTTTTTGACAGCAGCTATGTACTGCACAGGGTTCTCTGAGAAGTCTCTAAGGATCTTAGTACTATTTAGATACAATGTAGCACATGCAGTTTGTAACTCAGGACTTGGTCTATGAGGCATTTTATGGTGGCTTGGACAACAAACAAATCAAACAGAAGTACCACAGGCTGTGCAGACAAATGAATGTTGTAGTATACCATGATTAAAGCAGTATCATAAAAATAAGAAAAGCTGGTCTATTAACTTGTCGTCTTGCTTCAGGGCCTAGGTACCAGCCTGGATGATTTTGCTGTTTACCTTTTTGATCTTAATCATACAACCATTTATGTCCATTTTTCTTTACTGCAAGAACAAATGCCTTTACCAAGCTCCATTAACATGTCTGTTTTCACCATGGATTTTAACTTTTCATCTTGTCTTCTGAAAGTCTGCAAGGCCAGAGATGCACTTTGAACATTCTGAATAAAGTTGAGCAAGTTGAATGGATTAGTGTGGATTTGAAAAGTCTGGCCCCAGCTCAGCTCCATTTCTCATAGTCTTTACTGGAAATTCATGCAAATCTTTTCTTCATGTTTTATAAACAGAAATGTATTTCTCCTAATATTTTATTACTCTTAATGTCTTAATCCCAAAGGGTCTTTTGCAATTTGGTAAGTCCTTAGTATTTGGTGAAAAACTTTCTCACCTGTACCATAATGTTTTATAGATATTTCTGACACCTCACCATGAAGATTGTCACAACTGCCAAACTGAAAAAGGCTTTGTTTCAAAACATATTTATTATTACCTTTTCCATGATTTATACCATCCTTCCAAATATCTGCCATGAGCTTACACAAAAGTACAAATCACCAACTTCAGTTATTCCATCAACCTGATGGTCAACAAATGGTTGATGATGGTGCTATTATTTTCTTAGGTTAGTCTTGAAGTGAGTGCCCAACATTCACTGTAAACTTGCATACAAACACTGTTTTAGCGAATGACATTTTGTAAACCACTAGAATAAATACGATACTGTAAAATTATATGCACTGTAAAGAAACTCTATGTTTAAATTCTCCCTGATGTACTTAAACAAGTTTACTACGTTGTTCAACAGCTATTCTGGACAGGACATATATTGTATCTCCAGGATGCGTAAAATACGTGGAAAATGTTTTGCAATCAATTTTGTTTACATCACCAAAACCTGCCACATTAACATGCATGAGTTTTTTCAAATGAAGAAAATGTGTAATGTTTTTATCAACAATTGTGTCAAAATACTGTGAAAAATACTGTGTGGTGTGCATCCTGTAAAGAAATGATACCATATGTGAAGGTCCTGCCAAAACCATTCTGGCATGAAAAAAACAGCTTCTTTCATGGTCAGGTACCCACAAGCAAAGTGGAAAAAAATAAAATAATAAATTCAGTCATCAAGGAGAAGTTCTGTTGCATCTTTCAAGTCTTTCACACACACATGAATGGTTAACATTTTCTTCTTCTTTGCATAGCAAACCAAATAAAGAAACTAAATTATTTTTGAAAAAAATGTATCGCGATATTTATCTTGCATTTGATATATTTTTAAAAAGTATGAAACATATTTTAGACACAACTTGGTAATTCTGCTAATGTGCCATAGTTCAAATGGATATGGAGAATAATAGACAGAGTAATAGAAGCTTCATTATTCAATCAAAGCCCTAACCAATACAGCCCTTTAAAGTGTATCCATCTGAGGAATGTCCTGCTGCTTTCCCAGAAGGAGGTTTGAGGCTATAGCCTGTCACGATCTTCAAACAGGAACAAAGGCTGAAGCAGTAAGGATAGTGGCACACTATGAAATCTTTTATAAACCAATGAGTGCAAGAAACGGTAATAATAAAAAATGCACCTCTCTCCAGTCGAGAACAGAGGTGAGATAACTCTCTTGACTAGGTATTGGCCAATGTTAAACAACTAATTTGATTTTGCTATCAGAGGATGTAGCATATGCAAGAATGAGTGAATAGTTTGAATGTGCAAGAAGCTACAAGTTGAAGTAGGAATTTATTTGTTCTTTATTGAGCATTTCTGGAGGATTCAATTCAAAACATTTGTCAATAAAAGCCTTATGAGAATGCTGGTCAAAATACATCATAATTTTAAACACATTTTTGCTCAACATGTGTTGCTTTTTTTGTTTTTTGGGGGGGGGATGAAACGGCATGCTTTTACAATTTTAACTGATGAAATTAATAGAAAGGAGAGCAGAGGCTGAAGAAGAAACATGAAATTGCAGGGTTTGGATTGTACTTTCACTAATTTTTTTTTTCTTTTTCCCACCAACATAATTGTCTAGGTCAAACAACCTCAAATCTTAATTTTATAGCCACATGTTTAAGGTTGTCAACCACACAGTTATGGTGTGTGGTTCAAACATACAGTTATGGGGTTTAAGGAGGAGGAGAAGGAAGGACATCTGACTGGGCGCTGTTGCAGTCCATTGACTGTTTTCTTCAGTGGAAAAGGTCAGAGGATACAATGTGAGGCACCTGCTGAAGGTAATCATTAATAAACCTGCTGTCCTGCCATTGGCTTTGCCAGGTATACTCAGCTCTCAAGATGCCGATACTGCAGTAGTTACTCTGTGCCACAATGCAATTACGCAATCTAAAGCAGGCAAACAGCAGTGTGTGAGGTGAGTGTGATGTATGGTACAAGACTGCATTTGCTAATTGGGCTCATGTTAGATATATATGTTACTGGTGCTTTTTAAACAACTTGGGGTGGATGTATAAAATTACAGAATATATGCATGGCATAACATTTGGATTTGTAACCATATCAACTTTTTTTATCCAGTTCACCTGTCTTTGCCTGCCATATTTGAACAGCAGCTACATGCAAATAAGGCTCCTGTCCTGCAGAGGAGAAACGGTGGGGAACTAAATTGGATCGAATGTAATTCAGTTCACCGGGCCGAGCATGAATCGATAATGCTGAGAAATGGCTTTCAAAGCAGTGTCCACCTTAGGTAGGAGCTCTCTTCTGTTTACAGCACAACCTGAGCCTGCATACTTATGTATTTTACAACAAGTTAATCATGAATCACAGCACCTTCTGTTTCATCTCAAGCAGCCTATCTTGTGATGTTTGACTGTGCTGCAGGCACAGAAAATGACCCACCTGTTGGGTCTTGTAAATGGTTGTCTTGAAAGGCCTTTCCGCTGACGATTTGTATCCTCATCTTTGTGTAATGTATTCACTAAATAAAGTGGCTATACTTTGCATCACATCAAGTCATTTACAAGAAACAGCTTAGCTGAACATCTGACTTGCAGGTGATGTGTGCAATAGTAAAAAAAAAAAAAAAGAAATTAACTGTTATATTATTTTTCTTTTCAATTTCGGTTATAATTTTGTTCCTTAGTTTTTCTGATGTTCTGTTTATGCTTTATAAATATAAGCAAAGTAACTAAAGGCAAAAAAAGAGGCACAAACATAAACAAGAGGGACATAGGAGTCCAGGCATTTCTGTGCTGAGGAGAGCATGTGATTGTTTGAGCACTGAAGAAATATTAAGTGAGCCTCCATACAGAAAACTGTGCGCTTGAGGGGGTATAGAAAACCACAATTTTTTTTGACACAAGGGTGTGGAAGAAGTTTCAGAAAAAAATATGTCTGGGTTAATATGGGTGACTTGTGTAGAGCATTGCTTACTTGGACACCTGGCTTGAAAATGGATAGCTGTATGCATGTAGCACCCAAGGTTTCATCTAAAGCAATATCCTGTCCAGAAGACCTTGAAGCAGACATTTTTCAAATCTCTGCACATATGCTTGCAACAAATCTTCTGTCTCTCCATTCATATCTGTCCCAAATGAAACCTTTGACATACATTTTTGGGAGTCAGCAGGATGAAAACTCATAAAAATGTTCAATGTTTCCACCAAAAGATAACCCTGTACCAGTGTTAACAGTGACAGATAGACTTTCTAAGAAGAACAAATTGGTATTGTTTCAAGTTATAATGAAATTAAATTGCACAGTTTTCATGTTGAAAACTTCAAAAAAGAAGAAAACACAGTTTTTGCATTTGTGTAAGTATACTGAACAAATTTCTATCAGCTATAAAACAAAATAGTTAAGAAATAAAAACAGAGTGGAGAAATGCGATGGTTACAGAAACTGAAGATATCTGATTGTTTAATGAGACTGTCCAATATGTCAATCAGGTTTGGCTGTTACTAGATTACTTTAGCTTTACACTGTGTTCCAAATTATTATGCAAGTGATATTTTCACAGATTTTCTTAAATGGTCAATGAAAATGATGGTCAGTATAATTTTCAAGTCATGAACTATTACAGTATAAATCAAATTTTAGTGAACAAAGCTCCCAATGAGAACAGTATTTTTTTCTAAAAATAAAAAACTCAAAATGCACTGTTCCAAATTATTATGCACATCAGATTTTATGGATTATATAGAACTGTAAACGGTCATTCTTCAAATGTTCAGCATTAAGTGGTCACATGTACTAAAATCAAAAGCTATTTCAATGTAAAACATCTTAACAGACAGAGTTACATGTTAACATAGGACCCCTACTTGGATATCACCTGCACAATTGAACCATGAAAGAAAGTGATCACTCAGAAAGTCTATATACTTTGCTGAGGTCATTTTCACACCTTCAAGGACCCTAAAGGGGCCGACCATCTCTCTCCCCATGATTTCGGCCCAAAACATGACTCCACCACCTCTTTGCTGACTTCACAGCCATGTTGGGACATGGTGGCCATCCGCCACCAATCCACTACTCCATCCATCTGGACCATCCAGGGTTGCACAGCAGTCATCAGTGAACAAGTCTGTTTGAAAATGAATCTTCATGTACGGCTGGGCCCACTGTGACCGTTTCTGCTTGTGAGCTTTGGTTAGCGGTGGCCGAATAGTAGGTTCATGCACCGCAAGCCTCTGGAGGATCCAACACCTTGAGGTTCCAGAGGCACCAGCAGCTTCAAATAACTGT
>CAEGAE010026074.1:0-36902 GCA_903067095.1 Girardinus metallicus
TGGATATATTCTTCGTGGAAGAACTTGGATCCTTTCACACGTTTGTTGGGCGAATTCGCCGCTGCGATTTCCTCCTCACCAGTGAAAGAAAGTGCTGGCAAATTAAGTAAGGATGATGAAAAGGACCGGAGGAGAAACATTTTTCTTAGAGTACTTGAAATACAGCCAATAAAACAGGAAGTACCCCAGCCCTATCAGATGCAGCTTCCGGTTGTCGTGAAAAAGGTCTATTTTTGGTTTTGGCTGGAAGACATTGAGAATAAAACAAGACTCAAATTACTTTTTCATCTTTTTCTGCTGACTTCCACAATATTTTTTATAAATACAGTGTTTTGTGGTCAATATTATTTCACCATTTTATTAATGTGGGTTGCCAGTTTGGATAAGGCTTCCTATCAAGCTATAAGAATGATAGAAAACATGCTAACAAAATGCCTCAGACCTGCAGCCCATAGGTGGTTCTAGACACAGGCTAACAGAAGTAGCTCTTTGGCTCATTTATATATTAAATGATGAAATATTGCCCTGTTTTTTGTTTACTTCTTTTTAATTGCCCTGTATGCAGCAATTTATTCACATATAAGTACATTTATTTTTATTGATACTTTAAAGATGAGTTGTGCAAGTTTATGTCATTGGGGTGGGAGGCGATGCCGATGACATGTTCGCATAAACCTCAGAAAGTATGTAGTTGCGCCCCTGCTCTGAGCTGCAGGAGGTCAGAATAAGGACTCTGTCTTCTTGGCTTTAGTGACAATGCATGCAGCAATGTTCTGGATCAGCCGCGGCTGTATGGTTGACTTTTTAGGCAGACGTGCAGATAAAGGCATGGATGAATTTTTCAAGGTCTTGTTGCGACATTAGTCTTTTAACCCTGAAAATGCTCTTGAGATGATAAATGCTGACTTTGTAATTGTCTTTATGTCTGCAGATTCACATCAAAGTTCATCACTGATTAGTTGTTTCCTTACAGCATGACGCTGCCACCACCAGATGTTGATCTGGGTGATGTACAGTGCTTATTTTCTTTCACAGATAACATTTTGTATGCAGGATAGAAAGTTCAGTTTGGTCACATCTCTTCTACAGGTTTGTTTTTCCCCTAAGTAACTTGTAATAAACTGTAAGCTCATTCTAAAAAGTTATATTGACAAATTATCTCAGCTGGGCTGTGTAACATCCTTCCACAGCTCTTCCAGAGTTACCAGGAATCTTTTGCTGCTTCTCTTATTAATGTTCTTCCTTATAATCTGTTATTTAAAAAGAACAGGTGTGCTTTACTCTCTACATTTATGCATTTATGAGATTAAATTACATGGGTGAACTCAATCCCACTTCTTACTGACCTTATTTAGAAGCATCAGGATAAAGGGGGTTGAATACATAAGCAAACCGTAGTTTTTATGTTGACATTTTTCTTTGTATGAATGCATAACATGAAATCCTAATGAATGACATTGAAATTTGGGACTGTGATGTAACAAGATGTGTTAAAGTAAATGCTTTTGCTACGCAAGGTGAAGCAATGAATGTTTTTATTGTTAGACAACAATGGATTGCTTATTGTTAAAATGCATGTATTTATTATTTAACATTTCAGATCTCCACATTATTTATTCATAAACAAAATGCTAATTTAATGTACAAACATCTTTCAGCACAAGTACAACAAACTTTTCCCTGCATGATAGAAAGGTTCTTTGACCTTATATGGACAAATAACTTCAACACACCTGCAGTAAACAACATTACTAACAAATTGTCCAATAAAATCTGTGGAATGTGGTTCCACCATACCGTCAACCCAGCAACCTGTTAATTCAGAAACCTTATAGAAAAGATTTCCTCAGCTCTAAAGTTGCTTTCTCTCATCTGTGATAGTAAGCGCTTCATAACATAAAGAAAGAACAGACACGAATTTCACTTTAGCAAAATTCCTCAATCTTTTTTAAGGCTATGAGGTGACAAATCACTCTGTCTCTTTGTGGAGACACCACACCAGTGTCTGTCCCACTCCCGTCATCGACAGCACGCGGAAGCCAATCTTCTCCAGCTTGTCCAGCACCAGGCGAGGTGGGTCGTCCACATGGTATTCGGAACTAAAATAAGCATAAACAAAGTAATTCTGCCTTCCACAGATGTGGGATTTCTCTTTTTTAGTAAACTCTACTTGGAAAGTACATGGCTGCTAAGTGTTCTGGTGCTCATTCACTTCCTTCCACACCTTGGTTCATTTCCCAGAAGGATCTGAATCAGATTGCCAATGACAACACTTCCCTGTTCTGTAACCCATCACCTTGAATGGTTTACTCTCAATCTGTGAAGCAGAAGCTTTTCTCAACCATACTTTTTTTGTTCCAGCCAATTGACTTGATCTCAGCTCTGCTGTCAATATGTGCGCTTTAACAGCCAAAAAGAAAGAAACACCCACTTTTAACTGTCAAAATTGAGAAATATGGCCTTGCGAGAGCAGATTTTCACCAATCCAGCTCAGCTCTGCATGTCTGTGGAGGTCAGCAATAGAACAAAGCCTTTAGAGATTACTCTTTTCAGTTTGTCAGATGATGGCGGAGATATACGAAGTTTCACAGGATAGTTTAAACCCCAAATTTATCTGCAAAGTGTCACAAAGCACCGTAAGTGTTTCCATTTGCAGCCACTCACAAATTGTTTCCCAGCATGGTTGTTTTTCTCGCCCCCAGGTAACTCATGACAGATGGATCAGAAAATTCGTCTCCTACATTCGTTGGACCAGACTCCTGAAAAACAATGATTTGATATCCATCAACAGTTTGATTTTCTAAATGAATGTCTCTAGCTAATATTTATGCAACCATAGCTCTGATACAGACCTCTGGCAGGCACAGGATAATAAACAGTAATAATATCAGGGCAGGCTAAAAATAGATGATCTAATACTCAGAGGCTATAGAATTAGGTTGCTGGAACTGAGCAGGCTGGGAAATGAACATGCATAACAAAAGAAACGGAGACAGATACGATATGCAGGGGCGCCGCCAGGAATCTTGGGCCCCATGACAAAAAATTTAATTGGGCCCCCCCACGCAGCTGCTGTTACAATTTTAAAGGCTTGCAACTGCTTTGCTTTCTTTGGTCCAATACTGATAACTAGCAGAATATTTACTGCTCATGAATTTTACATTCCACATACAGTATGAAAGTAGGTTGCTTAAATTTTTTCTATTAGTTTTGGATTACTGAAATGTCTCTCCCAAGCAACAGTCAAAAGCAACATGCAAAATATACATAAAGCAATCCAGATTTCTCAAAAATGCTATGTAGTTGCATTTTATTCAAGCTGCAGTATATAACTTTAATAAAAAATATGTTTTCTCCATATTTGCTAAAGCCGTCACCATGTCGTGCCAGTTTGTTACGAGACAGATAATCTGTGAAAACAATCAATCTCCTCCCCCTCCTCCCTGAACTACTATTACTGGCTAAAGTACTGCAACGTTCCGACCAAAACAGAACCAGGAGGAGGGTCTTAGTGTTGTTAATCAACCTCATTCATTCACTACTAAATGTGCTAATGGTGGAGAAATAACTTAAAATTTACAGGAAAATTGTTTATCTGCCGTCATTGGTAGCTTTGCTAACTAGACTGAGCATTCACAACAGGCTGCGCTAGCTGCAGCATAGGGATGAGCAGCCACATGAGATTGTGATTGGCAGCACTAAAACTCTCTGATTAGCTGTTTCTAGGTAGCACTGGGAGAAGGCAGAGGAAATAGATTTTTAACAGATTGTCTCTCATGCTTTACTGTCACAACATAACAGTTTTAACAAACATGTAAAAAAATATTTTTATAAAAGTTACATTCTGCAGCTTTAATTTCTCTTAGGAGAGGACAGGTCAGGAGGACGTGGGTTAGAGCTGCTGCTGACTGACTCATCTGTTAAGTGTGGTAAAAGGTACAGGTACAAGTTCAATATATGAATATGTTGGTAATTTCATTTCTTAATTCATTAAGTATTAGTGTAATGGAGGCAAACAGTAGTCTTTAGCTAAGCTAACTATGCTGAATGGTTGATAATCTCACACAGTCTACCCACTTCTCGGAGAAAAACTGGGTTACAAATTGACACTTTAACCTTTTTCTCTCTCTTATCTTTTGAAAACCTGATTTTATCATTTTTCTTAGCAGCATAGTAACTGCCACAGTCGTTCTTGTTTACAGACTGCTGCTGAACACCTTCAAGCGCTCCAAGCAGGAATGAACCATTTCATGCAGATCCAGGGGGTGTTCAGGGCAAATATGGATGTGTGCTTTTTGGTCTGGGAGGGGTAACATTTACTTTTTACTGATAAAAACATTTTAGAAAACACAATATAATTAATTTTGTAATTTTTTAAAATTTCTATGAACAAAAAAAAAAAAGAAAGAATTGTGGAGGGCCCCGGTTTTGTTGGTCATAGGCCCTTGGAATTGTCATAACTTTTGCCCCCTGCAATATATGTAGCAGTATTTAAGACAATGGCATTAAAAATGGCTCCTTTTTCAAGCTGTGTAAGGTGCCAAATGTGCAAAAGGACAGTAAGTAAAATCAATTTGCATTTACATATACAACAAATAAAATTATATTGGAACTGGATACACGTATTTGATGAATAGCTAAATGTAATATAAATCATATCATCTAAATAATTTCTTTAACTTACAGCTAATGAAAACCCCAAATTCATACACTTACTACACCAGCTTACCTTTTCGTGGTTGTGGGCATGGACTGCTGAGGACTTTAACAGATTGTCAGTCTGTCACAGACCAAAATTTCAATTTCTCTAATAACCACTTAGAAAAAAATGGATTTAATAGAGAAATGGTATGATCTGGTCACGTTATGGCCGAAACCACCATGGCCTTGATTTTGTCCTGCAGACAGTAACTCAGACCTTCTACAAAGAGAGTCACTGTTAACTATGCCTCCTGTTTACAGAGTACCTTTTTCAAACTTGTTAAGAAAAGCTCTAACGAAAGGAAAAAGTGTGGCAGAAAAAGGTGCACAAATACAACTGATGGCCATGAGAGGATGGTGAAGCAAAACCAATTCAGGAGTTTGGGGGAGACGCACATGAGGCATTGACGAAGTTGGAAATCTGTCCCTGAGGCGAAACCTCAAACTAAAAGTGTTCCATTATTTTACTTAAGCCACATATGAGTCAGAGACAACGTAAAAAGAGTTAAGAATTCTTCATGGGCTACGCTTTTAATGTCTTTATTAATCCGTGCATGGATGTTATGGAAGTGTACAATATGTCTGCACGGTGTATCTCTCTGTTCAAGGCATTTTGTTCCCCAGGGGAGACACATAAAAAGACTTTGAGCTTGACTAAAGAACCTATTGCACAGTGGTCCAAAGACCTCTTCTCAAATTAGAGTTCACTTTGCATATTATTTGTAGGTTAAGGTCGCAGAATCTGGTGGAAGAGTGGAGAGGCACATGGGTGTTTTTTGATCTCTAGTGTGAGATTTCTACAGTCAGTGACGATTTGGGGGGACTTTTCAGAGAACTTCCCTCTGTTGACAAGCTTAATGGGGGTTTTGCATTAATTTTCCAGCTGACTCGGCACCAGTGCACACAGGCAAAAGTACAAACACCTGATTTGATAATGGTGATATTACTGTACTGATTGGTCAGTAAGCTGGCCTTACCTAAACCCTGTAGAGAATCTGTTTTATTTTGTCTAGAGGAAGACATTAAAAATTATTTTTACTGGTCTTATGTAATTTGAAAATATTTTTAGAAAATTACATTTTGGGTTTTCATTTGGTGTTAAGAATATGACTTGAAATTATATCCATATAGGTATGATGAATTTATTTAATAAATGAGTTTCACTTTTTGGACTGATTAACAGAATAAATGAACCTTTATATTCTAATTCATTGAAATGCATTTTAATATTCATTAAGGTTTTAAGTCAGTAAAACTGTATAAAAGAACAACTATTTTGCCATTTGTACCCTCATGTGCACTGTGAAAAATTAAAACTTTTGTCTCGCCCAATAAAAAAGCCCACAACATTTCATTGGTTACCCTGCAGAGCTCAGCCAATTATATTCACAGGAGACTTGCTCTGTGACTGTGATGGGAAAATGTATATGTGTTGATCGATTCATCCAGAAAGTAACTACATAACTATTTAAATAAAGAAATAGCTACATGTCAATTTCAAAAATAAAACTAATAATTCACCAGCGATGTATTTAATGAATTAACAGTTATTTGTTTTCAAATTTAACTTAATTTGACTATGGTTTGAATTGTGCCACTGTTGGAGCTCCATATCCTAGGGAGGCTTGTCTGTTTTCCTCTGCATGCAGAAAATAAGAAGCCTCCAGATAAATATTAGGTTCAAGTGACAACTATGATTGATAAGTAAAACACTGGGTGCCGCAGAGGCTAAATAAACAAATCCTGCAATTTCCAATCCAAGCAATGCTTCTGTAAAAGCAAGGCGCGAGTTATTTATGTGGAATATATACACACCAGTCGGATCTGCGTGCTGATGAGCATGTAAGGCATCCCTAACCCTTGGCTTTAGTCCCGTTATCCCCTGGGAATGACTCGAGAGGTGCCTTCAAAGACGAGACTGCCTCTGCACAACTTGCGCTCCTGCTGTCAGCTCCGTAGGGAATGCGGAAACACCCACCGTGACTGGCCAATCACGGCTCACCCTCAGCCAGCTCTGCAGACACGGCATGTTACTCAACACCACCGCTAGTTTATTGACACGAGAATGAGAAATGCTGGCCAGAGAGTGCACGTAGAACAAATGTTTTCTTAAGACCAGTTTTCATTCGGTTTAATTAAAGTTGTGTATTTTTACCTCTTCTCTGCAAATATTTTCTTTACAAATATCGGCCGGGAATTCAGGAGCAAACACATAAGCACACCAAGACTTGTTCATAAGTTTTATGTAATAGTATATACGTTTTTTTTGTTGTTTTTTTTGTATTTCCGAAAATTTAATCTGAAATTGCAGTATGTTTGTGAATATATTTGCCCATGCTTTGTTTGCATTTTGTTTGATTATATTCCTGCTAGAGCATTAATAATTTGAATTCTGGGGACTCAGAGAGTACTGGACTATGTTGAGCAAAGCAATAGCTGGTGAAGTGTCTGAAAACATACGTTTGCCGAATACAAAAGTAATGTCTATGTAATGCCAAAAGAGGTAGATTCATTTTTATTTATGCCTCAATTGCCATATCTAGAGAAAAAAAATATAATTTAAAGCTATTAGTCAGACTTTAAAAAAATCAAAGACATAGAACAACTTCTTTCAATGAGATATAAAGAAGAGAGGCTAATTTTAGATGTATTTATTTGAAGACATCTTGGAGGCAACCGCTTTTACCTTGGAAATAATAACAAAGCCATGATAGAGAAAAGTTTAGATTAAAAATCGGGCTTTTGGGTGTTTATGCTGATAATTTGTTCACATGAACATTGATATTTCAAGTCTTTATTTTTTGCAATCTTTTGTGATTATAGTGTACAGATGAGACAAATTCTGAAGGCTGTGGTTATCTCTGTTTCCCATTTTTCCTACCACACATTTTTCTTCCACTAACCTTTTTATGAATATACTTCTTTAGCAATGACCTTTTGTGACTTGCCCTTCTGTCAGATGAATTGGCTACACTCTGGATCATTTACAGAGAAAAAGCTACTCTCTATGGAAGCAGTCTCATGTTTTTATCAGTTCTTTTCAAACAGAGAACCTCCCACGCTGTTCAAAACAGACTGCTCTCTGTAAGCAGTCACTCCCTGTTTCCTGGACTCCTGCTGTGTTTTCCTGCACTTGTTCATCTGCTGCTGGTGATTAGAGTCTGAGGTCAGCTCCTCTGTAACCTGTGGTGAAATGTCTCTGGTGGGTTCACACAAAACACTTTGATCTTTTGACTGGTTCTTGGTGTTCAACTTCTCAGCTGGAGTGTGGTCGTAGTAACACTTTCATCAAGTCTGAAGAGAACATGATAAGAAACAAATTTAAAATTTTAAGTAATTTGGACTTAAATTGATCAATCTTTTGTTTTTGAAACATTCAGTTGTGATTTATTTTTGTGGTCATTGTCCTGCTGTATGACCCAGTTTTGGTGACACTTCAGCTAAGGAACAGATGGCTTAAAATTTAACTCTAGAACCTTAATATAGGGTCATAAATCTGCAAAAGAAGTCCAGATTATCAGTTCTCCATCGCTGTGCCTGACTGTTTTAATATAATTATATTTTAATATAATTTAATTTAATATAATTTATTATAATTTTATTTTACTCTGGTTCCCTGCAATAATCTTGTAATCAGCTCCAATTAACCCTCAATCTCTGTAGGCTAAATAACATCTTAATTCTTTGGGAACAGTGGTTCAAACAATTTTTCAATTTTTACAGACATAAATACAATTCCTCTTTACCAAGAAGAGCAATTTTTGTTATTAAATAAAAACTGAGGCTTAGATTTAAAAGAGGTCATATTGTTGCTTTAGTTGTATTTTTTTTCACTCTGTTGACTCTTTGAATTGCAAAGTAGGAGAAAAATCATGAATGATCCTCAAACTTTTTTTGCAAATAAAGATATAAAAATTGTAGAATAAATTAAGGCCCCTCTGCTGTGAAAACATCGTCATAATGTTCAACACAACCAGTTTTCTTCAAAAGTCATCTGATTGGTACACATAGTTATGTAGGCAATTTTTTCCCCTCAGTATAAATCCAGTTTATCTGTGAAGGTTTATTAGGGAACATTAGTGAGCAAACTGCATCGTCAAAGCCAAGGAACACGGCAGACACGGTAATTGGAAAATTATGGAGCGGTTTAAAGCATCATTAGGTTATAAATCAATTTCCCAGGCATTGAACATCCCAGAGAGCACTGTTCAATCCATCTTTTGAAAATCTAGTATGGCACAACTTCAAGACATAACCATCCACCTGGACTCACAAACCAAAAAACCCCTAAAATAATTAGAGTAGCAGCCAAGAGGCCCAATGTAATTCTGGAGGAGCTGTGGACCTTTGTGTGTTGGAGCAGGGATGCATCCTTTGGAGCTTAATAAAGGGAAACCCTGCAGAAAAAAAGGTTGGGCTTCAAGCAGAACAACCCTAAAAATCCAGTCAGAGTAGTGACGGTTTAGGTCAAAGCATGTTTAGTCGATTGAATTAGCCCAGTTTGAATGCAGAATCTGCAGCAAGACTTGAAGGTAAATAATCACTGATGCCCTCTATCCAATCTCACTGAGCGTAAGAGAGCTATATAAATTTGGTAGTGACATGGGAACAAACTTACAGTCACAGGCCCTTTGTAGAAGATGATTCTACAAAATACGTATTTTGTGTGTTTGAATTCAAGTGTAGGAAACATGGTAGGCTGTTATTTATGAAAAAAACTGTAACCAATCAATTACTCCATAATGACATTAAAATAAATTGAAGTTTGTGGCTGGACTAAATGTGAGAAAGTTGATTTTTAATTCAAGATTAGACAAAACCTATTTTGTCCAGCTGTAATGCCCCTTCCTCCAGCACCATTATGTTTTCCAAAATCAGTAGATTTCTGTCATATTAGTTGCTGAATCAAGAGAAGATTTTGACTGCAGCTCCAACTGAACATGCAGAAACAGAAAATTCTGCTGAAGTCAAAGTTTCAGGAGGGAAAAGAGAAAAACTGCCCCCCAACATACTATTTGCCACATAAAAATTATCCTTGGAAAAAAAGTTGTTTCCCTAAAGTCTAATTTACTTTGCGTCAGATATCTTGAAAACCAACATCACGCTACCTGTGATCAGCATGCGACAGATTTACTTGCTGTGAATATGCGGAGGAGAAGTGCTGCACCTGGAGGCTGCACTGCTGAAGCAATTGCTTTAAATCACAAAAGTAGGAGCATAAATTATACAGCAGGCCTGTTTGTGTAGTCAGTGATTTACTGTAGGTGTTTTGGAAAGGTCTTGCAGTATTCAGGTGGTGGGTTTTAGACAGTGGGAGAGCACAGACAGCAGACAGCTCTGTGATAGATCTGGTGTTAGGGTTACACAGCATATAGGTTTACATGGGTTCAACGTTGATGGATTGCTGTCGGTGCTCACAATCCTTCTGCTGACTTTTTATGTTTGTGAATTCATACTTATGTCTGCAACTGGGTGTGCAGTGACTCCCATCTGAAGAGTTTTGCGCTCGTCTTTTGCGAGGAGACATACCCATGGCCTCTTTTCCTGTTTTCCATTGTCTAGATTACATAAAGTGTCTCAAAGTAGAGAAGCCTTCCTCCCTCTGCTTTTCTCTCTTGGTTACTTTGTCTCGCCTCATGCACTCTATCGTGCTGTGCTTACTGACAGATGATACTGCCGGACTTAGCAATTGCACAACATATCACAGTGGTATATAATGCCACGAAACATTTCGAGAGCTGTCACCAGGTTAGCATTTTGTTGAAAAACACCAGGATGTGGTTTCAGCGGTTCCACAAGTTGGAAAGGAGGTTTGTTTGGGAAGACAGTGATTAAGAATAATATCATTACATATTTGGAATGACATTCACTTACCCACTGCGTCTTTTCTCTCGTCACTTCAGTTGGGATCTTAAGTTTGTGCATGGAGAACGTCCCTGTCGGATACCACAATCCGGCTTGGCCGGGCTATTAGTAACAGGAAAGCAGCAAAACGTGAGATAAACAGAGACAGAGGAGAGTTTTCAGTAAAGCTTTCATGTGACAGCTTTAAAACATGGCTTGCTTCTCTGCATTCCCTGCTTGCTTTCTGCTGGGTTCTGTAGATTTGTCACAATAATTGGCATGTAATGACAGCACTTTTTCAGAAACAGACTAAGGCAGCTTTAAGTAAAGAGAATAGCCATTCTCTTTGTTCAATGTGAGTCATATCAACCTGGAACTAAATTTGCTCAGCCAAAAAATTCCTGAAACAGTTGTCAGAGATGGAAATCTTTTAGAATTTTAATAACTCAGTGGCTCTGAACTGTATAATTTGAAAATCAGGTACCTTTATGGACCATTTACTCTTTTCCCAGAATGATTCATTGTGAACTTTTTGTACAGATGCAGAATTTGAACAGCACAAATTCCTGGAATAGCAAAACTTAGTCATGCTGACGATCTCTTTTCCCCCTGACAACAAATGCAGTAGTTGGATCATTTCAGTTTTGATTTGACTTCTCTGAAATACATGTACATGTCTGATAACTTCAGACACAAGTTTGTTTTGCTATTTCCTTAAGTTGGAGAAATTAGTAAAACAAACTCTCCCAAATATGGACCCTAGAAAATAGTCATGAATTATCATATTTTTTCCACAGTTCTGTTTTATACTCTTAGTTGTTACGAGTCTGTGACAGCCTTTTTAGGCAGGTCAGAAGGATAAAATTTGGGGGTCGAAAATAATTTTGTTGTCAGGTCATTACTGAAAAAAATCAACAAGACAGTGTCACCATAGAAACAAGTAATTTACTCATTTTTGAGACAGTAGCAGATTGTAAATTTCCCACCCTTCATTCCAATACACTTACGATATGTAAATCCAAAGTACAAATGTTTCATATTGTGACAGGACTTGATGTTTTACGAAGTGTGCTTAATTTCTTTATGGCTTAGACTTGCCTAAGTGTTATTACTGTATGCCTGTAAAGACAGATATAAGGACTGAGAGGACTTTAGAGAGGTGGATCATGGGATGGAGACGGAGGAATGACATAAATGTCCACCGCCATAGGTCAAATTAAGATTCTCATCAGGCCTGTGGTTGTCATCATGGCTCTCATTATTTGTTGCACCATGTGGTTGCTGTTTATGAACATGTCCAGCAGAGGTAATCTGTTCTGTATATCAGCACAGCATCTTTGCCCAAGAGATGGCTTCTTTTTGGGAAAATGGCTACAGCACAAATCTTGGCAGAAGCAAAGAGACAGCTTGACTTTGTTAAAGGAATAACAAAAGCAGAGAAAAGGCACAAAAGCTTCCCTAGGTTGGTCTTCTTTGTTTTATTGAAACATTGTCTAAGCAGATGTGGAGCATAATGTGACGTGTGTTGTGAAGACAGTCTGGGAAGTGGCTGTTTGACTGTTTGATTCTATAAACAAACAAAAAAAAAAAAAATGGATGCCTGTCCTGGGAGTTTATGAGGTCTACAAAATTACTTTATAAATATTTCTATTTTTTAGAGTGAAGTATTAAATCTATGTTTAATTCACCTTTAGCAGTCAATAGAATCTTCAATAATAGTCTTCTAAGTATCAATCTGAGAAACGACCATGGAGTGTGAGACACACATCACTATTTAAAGTTTTAACTCTTTGCTTGCTTTGTATTGGGGTTCTGTGATGTATCAATTAGCAGTCAGTGTCGTAAAAGCAGTAGAAAGCTGCTGGAGAAACTTTAGTTAATTTAGTTAAGCAGAAGAAGTTCTTCATGGACTGAGGTTTACAGTGGTTCATGTAAAACCATTGCCATTGTACAACAATATGGCAGAATATTAATTTTGATATTTTGGTAAAGCTCTTCAATCTGTCCATTTTCTACAAGTATTTTAACAAAAAGAAGCAGCTCAAATGAAAGCAAAGCAACATATATTTTGTAAAATAAAATCTTCTTAAGTTTATCCATTCTACATTTAATCAGAATGACAAGGTTTTGAAAAGTAAAGTGATTATACTTTAAGTCATTAACCAAAAAATTACATTGAGGAAATTTTATTTTGTATTCATTGTATTTTAATTTGTTTAGTTAATTTCTTGACACTTATGAATCTCTATTTCTGAACTTTGTTCTGGGAGCTATTGACCACAGAATAGGGATAGTTGACTAGCTACAAAACCCCCACTTTAAGTTTATATCTCTAACTCTCATTTTTATTGACATAAAAAAGGAAATTTTGTACTAAATTGTTTTGCTTTGTTAGATAATCCTGTACCGGGTTACACAAACTTACAGACACAAACATGTATGAAAGAGAAATTAGAGAAATGATAACCCTGACCAGATTCATTAAAAAACACCACTTCAGTGCAGGGGGGCAGTAAATTATCAACGTAATGTAAGATTTTGTTGTGACAGAAGACATGAAAATTACCATCTTGGTTTTAAATCGCTCAAGAAAATCCATCCAGAGTTTGCCTGTTTAACACATTTTCTGGCTTTCAGACTGCGTCAACAGATTGCCTGACTGCTGTGAGCAACTTAGAGCAAATTCTTGGAGCACCGCCTTGTATTCACACACAAATGCTGTTATGGCTTTTATGAGATGATAGATGAAGATGAGGGAGAGGAGTCTCATTTTTTAAATGTAATGTGGTTGTCGGTGGTCGCTGTGTTCCCAGACCAACTGTTTACTGACATTTATTCATAATATGCTGCTTTATTGTGAAGCTTCAACTGAAGCATGAGCTCACACATGGAGCTCTGCATGAACACATGAATATATTCACTCTAGATGCATATTCTGTTATATTCTGTGAACTCTTTATTGTTGCATGTTCTATATATTTCTCAGTTTCTCACTTTGTCAAACTGGTTTGGAGGTTGAGCAACGGATTTTAGGAGCCAGTACAGGTGTCTTTTAGCTTTGATTCTTCTCTTCTTCCCTGTTCTTCTTCCTTCATCCCACTGTTCACCCTTTCAGGTCTGGTTTATCTCCTGCTCTGCTCTGGTCACTTTAATTTTACTGCCTTCACTCTTGAAGATCCTCTTTATCTTTTTACCATCACTCATGTAGGTGGAGTCCTGCAAGGATGATCATATTTTATCTAAAAGTTTAAACTCTGAGTTAACAAATGCATTTATTACAGTGGAAAGATTTGACACAATTACAAGATGTAACCGCTCAGGTCAGCATGCCGACATCTTGAGACGTAAGCATTTAATGCTCTATTTAGAGTACACTTAGATGAAGTGTTTTGTGTTTAACAGAAAGGGAGTAGTGGATTAGTAAAGAGAGGAATTTTGGATGCAGGATCAGAGTTCAGGCAAGTTCACTGCTAGACTAATGGCCTTCTAGATGTGAAACAGTAGAAGGGATCTACTGATTTAAGTTTGGTTTATAACAATAATGAAAACTATGTATAATCATAGTTACTCATACTTCAATCTCTGACAGTAACTGGGTCGTGAAGCACAACTGCTTAGCATCTCATGGATGTTTATTGTACACCAAAATTCTTGAGATTACTGCTATAAGAGCTTAATAACAATACCAAAGAGCTTTAAATGCCAGCATTCAAAGTTTATGTCTATCCAACTGATTTTTATCTTTTTTTTTTAAGTATATTTACTTGCTGTTGATATCTGGATGGTCAATAAAACATCAGATGAGTGTATAAAGTTTCAAGTGTATAAAAAACACAGAACTGTGGTTTTACAGTGGGGAAAAAAGTATTTAGTCAGTCACCAATTGTGCAAGTTCTCCCACTTAAAAAGATGAGAGAGGCCTGTAATTGACATCATAGTTAGACATCAACTATGAGAGACAAAATGAGAAAAAAAAATTCAGAAAATCACATTGTCTGATTTTTAAAGAATTTATTTGCAAATAAGGGTGGAAAATAAGTATTTATAGTCCTCTCATCTTTTTAAGTGGGAGAACTTGCACAATTAGTGGCTGACTAAATACTTTTTTTCCCCACTGTACATTAATGGGAAAAGTTATACCTTAAGTTCTTCTTGAAGGGATGGGAGGCTTATGTAAAATTGACTTTTTTCAGTTTTACCTCTTACCTCAAGTTATAATGTTGTCCCCTCCTCAGAAACATACTTGGAGTGTTGCTTTGATTCTTTTATGCATGTTTGAGAAACCCTTGAATTTGCTGTACCATCGATTTGAATCTGCCTACAAAATGCCGCTTCTTTACTGAAAGCTCCTCCATTAAGTTGCTGAGCTTCTGCCTCACAGAGCTCTCCCTTCCCACTGCTTCACCAATCAGCTCCATCAAACTAGCGACAGCAGCAATTAGCAAACACCTGGTGGGTCTGCAAGTCTGCTGAGCTCATCAAATTAACTACTTTTCAGTCCAAAACTCCTAAGAATGGTTGTAAACAGCACTGTGATGATGTGCTGAAGGCAAAGTGTCAGAAAGAGCAAGAACCTCTAAAAGAGACAGGGACCAATTTCCAGTTGTGAATTCAAATTTCTAGTTGATATAAGTTGATATAAATACAGCCTTTGTATAACAACTAAAGATAACATAGTTACTTGACTGTGCTATAAAGTGGCCCTACGTGGCTGGAAAATACATAACATAGCCCTTTTTATGCTATAATTCTTGTGCGGTCTTTTTTCATTTGGACCACTTAATGAATCAATCTTACTGTTTTGGCTTTCGTCTCCCTAGTGTGACAGTGGGTGAGACAGAGCAGTGAGAATAGCGGCATGTAGAAGACCTCAGAAGGATCAGAACATTGCGTTTTTCTTATTCGTACCGGGCCGCCCATTTGTGTTCCTTCCAGGAAAGCTGAGTTTGTCTGGGTGATGTTGTTCCATTTACTCAAAGCCACAGAGACTCTTTCTTTGTACCCCTCTCCAGCTTTTTCCCTCCCTCCTTTATTACGTCCTCACCATCCTCCATCTCCATCCTCACCATCCTCCATCTCCATCCTCTAACCTTCTGCTTGTGTCATTCACTGCCATATTAAATCCACTCCTTCCTCCTCTGTCGGTGGCTTCGTGGACTGCTTTCTATCTTCCCCCTCTGTGTCTCAAAGCGCACTCCAAATGTAGCTGTCTGGGGTGAGGGGCTGTTTCTTATTCCCTGTCGGACGGATCCCAACTGGGCTGCAGCCTAATGAATCATTTCCTGTAAGATATAGTGAGAAAATCACTTTCAGAGTTCTGGGAGAACAATCGATGCAGCATGCATCTCACCTGCCCTCCTTTCTGTTCTTCAGCCACAGTGAACAAACTCACCAACATATGCAGTGTATTCATACCTTTCCAATGTTTTTTCACATTACTATTACAGACCCTAAATTAATTTATTAGGACTCCATGTGATAGGCCAACATAAAGTAAGACATTACTGCAAGGTGAAATGAAAATAATACATGGTTTTTAAAATGTTTTGTGAATAATGATCTCAAACAGTGCATATTGATTCCTCCTCTCTGGTAAAGTCAATAATTTGTAAAATCCTCTTTCATCGCAATTACAAGGATATGCCTCTTGCGGTATTGTACTTCTACAACGTGAAGCTTTTGGCTATTCTGTTTTGCAAAATATCCCAAGCTCAAACACTGGATGTAGTCTTACCAGAGATTGATTGATTGATTGATTGATTGATTGATTGATTGATTGATTGATTGGATTTAGCTTCGTTAGAAAGGATCAGTCTAAAACATCAATGTCCTTTCCTCTAAACCATTTAATTGTACCTTTGGCTGCATGCTGAGGGTGGTTCTCCTGCTAAAATCTGGTCTGTTTATTAATCTTGATGACCCAGATTAATGCACATTCTGGTCCCCAACCATTAAAACAATTTGCTTGTGGCAAGATTTGACTTTTAACAACACCTTCCCTGTTGTTATTTTTATATGAATTCCAGATTTGTGGAATCTCACAACTGATTCTCCATGTGCACTGTAAAAGTCAGCAGTCGTATGGTGTTCATGGTGGATTTGCATTGTGTTTGTATGTTTGGATAATACATTCAATAGCGCCACATGTGATGTTCAAAGCTTGGATATTATAACGTAGCTCTTCACAGCTTTATCCCTGACCTTTCTGCTGTGTTCCTTGGTCCTCATCAAGCTAATTTGTTCTTTAATGTTCTCTTATAAACCTCTTACAGAAATGCTGGATATATATGGACATTAAATAAATAAGGCATTATTAAAGGCATTATTTTCCTTCCACTTCACAGTTATGCACTGTTTTGTGTTGTGCTTTCACATAAAATCTTAAGAACACTGTTTGACATTTGTAGATGTAGCAAAATATGTAAAAGTTCAATAGATATGACTTTTTTTGCAAGACACTGTACACATTAGCTTGCACAGCAAAACCTAATGTTATAGGCATTTTACTGGCAGCTACTGTCATCCAACTGAAACCATAAGCTGGACTGAAAGTGCTTTAGGCAAATTAAATAAATATATTAAATAAACATATTAAATAAAATATTTTTGATCATTTCAATGTCCTTTTCTTTTTTTCTATTTCAAGAAAATCCCTCATTTGCAACCTTTAAAACCTACTATTTTAAGTTATGCCTATAAGCAAGTTTCCCGTGTTAATAAAGAGTCACTTAGACTCTTCAAACCACACACATACACACCCTTAAACACGTAACGTGCTCCTTGTCACGGATCCTCTCCATCTGGTTTTGTGGACCGCCCCGCTCCACAAGCTGTGACTCGGTAGAACATACTCAGGAATTCATCCAGTGTGTGTCTGCTGTACAGGCAGAAGAGAAAGGCGACAGTGTGTGCAGAGTGTAGACTAGAGAATGTTTTCTCATGAGGGGTGTGCTGTACGTGTATGTTCGGCATCATTAAACAGGTGGCTCCACATCAATGTGCAACCCCCTGTTCAGAGGAAACGCTCCTACAACTCCCAGGTTGCCTCTTGGCTTCTCAGATTTTTATTTGTAGACTGTAATGGCATTTGTCTTGCCTTGTTTTATCCCACCCCCAGATACTTCACTTAAAATCCCCCTTTCCTAATTACAGCTTTCCCTTTGCCCCATTGGGTTGTTTGGCTTGGCTGCTGGCCCAGATTAATATGCATTGTGGTCCCCAACCATCAAAACCATTTGGGAGGACTATTTCCCCTCATGCATGTTGAGTGTTTCACCTTTCATTCCTCCCTCACTCCTTGTCCTCTGTGTACCTCTCCATTAAAGATACGTTTCTGGCAGCTGGGCAAAGGAATGAGCCAGAAAAAGAAAATACCACATGGAAAGCTTTTTCTGTTTCCTTCCACCACTTATCTAACAGAGATGCCACAAGGCTTATCAAGAACATTAGGTAAGAACTGCTGCTCTATTCCCTCCCCTCTCATCCCACATCAGTGACACGTGAAGTAATTTTCTCAAGAACTGGCTGTATTTTCTTTTCTCTTTTAGACATCAGATAATCACACCCAAGACTGATTTTTTGCACGTCGAGCTCTATAAACACATTTGGGGCATGTTAAATACTCCAGAAAAAAAAAAAAAAAAACATGTTTATTTCCAAACTCAATACTAATTCTCAGTTCTTGTATTACTGAAACTAGGTCCAAGATATGCCTCAGGATGTTCTTTTTCTCCAGTGAATTTTATTCCACGAGCTTCTGCCGATTTATTAAACAGTGGTTTGGCTGCACAGGTTCTGGCACCAACTTGTGGCTTGTGCTAGTTGTTTCTAAATCCAGTGTTAGATACTTTCGGCTTTTGCTGAATTCAATTTTTCCTGTTCAGTTATTTCCTTGCTATGATTGTACCATTTCTCATGTATTATAGTTGGCATCCTGACCAGCAAGGTCTGCTCACATCTCATTAGTGCACTGACAAATTAACAATCCTTGTCCAACCTCAACAATATTTATGCTCTTCTGTCCTGGATATTTTTATTTTCCTGATTGATTCCTCATTTAATCCTTCTCTTTGCTAAAGCCTTTAAAAGGCTTTCCAAAGGAACTTTTCCAGATTTTGAAGGGTTAAAAGCATAAACTTCAATATCTTTTATCAGTAGACTGAAACAAAATAGTGCCTACTTGTAAATTACAAGGAAAATTATACAAGGTTTATGATTTTCAAATGAAAATCTTTAAAATGTGACATGAATTTGTATTGTGCACTGTTTAATTGCCATAACTTAATACAACGTAGCACAACCAATTGCCTTGAGGACCCATTTGAGTATAAATACAACTACTCTGTGACAACCTCATGGGTTTGTTAGAGCTCATCAGTAAACATCCTATGCAGGATTGTTCAATCCATCATCAGAACAATGAAAGAGTATGGTACAACAGAAAATCCACAAAAACAGACACACATGGCAAAGGAAGCAGTCAATGGACCCGTGGTAACTGGAAGAGCTGCAGAGATCCTCAGCTCAGATGAGAGAATCTCTCCACTACCAGTCGTATTCTTCACAAATTTGTTTTTATTCATGAGAAAACAGCCATTGTTGAAAGAAAATTTCAGGGTACAGAGAAAATATATAGAAGGAGATTCTCTGCTCAGATGAGTCCAAAACTGAGCTTTATGGCCAAAGTTCACATTGAACTTGCCATTCTGACTGTGAAATGTAGTGGTAGCAGCATGCTGTGGGGATGCTTCCCTTCAGCACAGTGCAGGAAGCTGATAAGATTCAAAGGGACGATGGATGGGGATAAGTAGAAGGCAATATTGTGAGAAAACACAGAACAGTAATCTTAAACGTACAGTCAGAGCAACAGTGGAAATGTTAAGGCCAAAGTATATGCTAAAATGGCCTGGTTAAGATCAAGGCCTTCAAGGGGCAAAACTTAAAAATTGGTCCTCCACAACACCATCTAGTCTAACTGATCAGGAGCAATTTTGCAAAGAAGAATGGGAAAATTTTTTATCTGGAGGTACAAAGCTGGTAGAGACATACTGCTGTAGATGCAGCAAAAGGTGCTTGTACATGGACTGACTAATTTCGGTACCAGAGGATGTACCTCGCCCCCTGCTGGAGGCAGGCACCAGCCCACTCGTGACCCTGCAAGGACAAACATGTTGGATAAGAGCCAAAAATTGTCTGGGGTTTTTCAACTGTTTCAGTGTTTATTATTCGATTTACAGAAATCCAAGATCGTAACATTTATTTAGTGCACTCTGTAAGAAAATATATATTTTCTTACCCTAAAACCTTTTTTGGATGAGAAGTATTAACAGAAATGAAATGATAACGTCACAAAAATCTAATCAATTTAGTCAAAAGATTGGATTTCTCTAAATCAAATTAGAATAAAAACTTGACCTGATTGAGAAAAATGGATGTCAGTTTTGGATTCAGCGGTGCAAAGTAGTTCTAATTCGGTTGAAAAAACATTGACAACTTCCAAAAAAAATTTTTTGTAACCCAGTATACTAAATGACTGGATGGCTGCTCCAACAAAATATTGACTCAAGAAGGCAGAACTAAAGCTATTTTTATTTTAGTTTACAATTCCAATACAAAACTGTCTAAATAACTAATCCAAAATGTATGGATGAAGAGTAACTTCTAGGGTTACAAAGAGTGTGCAGCAAATGGTCAAATATTACATTTGACAGTTAAATTTTAATGCAAAAGTCTTTTCATACCACATCATCTTTACCTGTTTATATTTCTTTAAAACAATATGAAAACAATAAATTACCTTGTTCCAGCTTTGTTTTTGGAATGTGTTTATAATTTTAAATATAAGAAGTGTTGTAATTTGTTTTACCTTGGACTTTTCCAAATTTGGAGTTTAAATTTGACTGATATGTTCTTTATGGTTGCCTCGCAACGTATTATGTAATTAAAAGGTGTGATGTCGACCAGAAGACTCGTCAAATGGCTCCTGTGGGATGTGAGCTTTGAGATTTTGCTTCTGGGAGGCCAGGTTTTTAAAGTTGAGGAGAGTGTTATGTTTTCCCAGCTGCCCACTCAGGAGGATACAGTCAGCCGTCTCTTTGCTCTGACATGTCCATTAAACTGTTTGCTCTGGACCTAAATTGCAGATGTATCCATGATGTCAGTGGACATTCATGCTCCAGTATTGGTGACTTGCCACAAGTGCAAAGACAGATGTCAAATATTATTACATGTGTGATAGTCAGCACTGCATTTTTTTTTTTTTAGCTTGCTCTGAAGCCATGGAAGTTGTTTAATTTGAAAGTGCACTTGAACATTGCACTAAAACTATTCCTATTAAAATTTGCAGACATTTAATGACATAATACTGAGTTAATTATTGGTTAGTTCAGATTGTCAAGGTAATTTAACAATTCAGGTAAACTATTTGGATTGCAGGACATCCTGATCTTTTTTTCTAAGCAGAACCATTAAGAATCAGGTGAAAACCATCAGAGTTGTAGCTTTGCACAGACATTTTTGCCATTACATCTTTCCAATATATCTCAAACTCAGTCAGATTGTAAGTGCTCTTAAATCCTTGTTTGACATCTTTTACAGCATTCAAAAGGATTTCTTCAAGGGTCTGGCTCTATCCATTTTAGGATTAGATTGGGCCAGTTTCTCTGCCTTTACTGTAGAAAAGCTTTTACACTTCATGAAGATGTCACCATCATGCTGTTTGTGGTAACACATTTGTTCAGCACGGAGGAAAACCAGTCATAGTTCACTGTCAGATGGATGAAGCTAAATGCAGGATAATTCCTGCATCTTGTTATAAATTCAGCATCCCCACAGCCCGATGATGTGTTCAGGGTGATATGAAGTGTTATTTCTCTGCCATTCAGTTTGACATGTAGAACTAAGTTAAATTTTGGTCTCATTTGACCAAAGCAGCTTCTTCTACATGTTTGTTGTGTGCCTACGTGGCTAATGTGGCAAAACCTAAATGGGATTTCATATGACTTTGTTTCAACAATTACTCACCATAAAGCCACCTTAAAGTCCAGATTTGTAGAATGCACTTCTAATAGTGGTTTGCCTGTTTGTTAGCTTAGGTGGATGAACATGTCTTAGTAGATTTGCAGTTGTCTTGTATTCTTTTTATTTTCAGCTGATGGACTGAACAGTTCTTTTAAGAGATGTTCAATGATTGGGATCTTCTTTTATAACCCAATCCTGCTTTAAATTTTTCCACACCTTTATCTGTGCTCTTCTGTTTTGTTCCCTTGTTCCTAACCACGACACCCAGGTGGATTCTGATGAATAATTAAGTGATCCTTAAAGGTAGTTGGCTGCACTGAATTTTATTTAGAGGGATCCAAGTAAAAAGGGCTGAACACAAACATACACCACACCTTTTGGATTCAATCTTGAATTTCTGACAGGTCGGTATCTATATGTGTTGTCTCCAGCGAAGCAATCTTCTTTTCAAACCAGACGGGTAAAATGAGAGAGGAGCAGATTGTAGCTGTTGGCTGCAGCTCCTGGCAAAGAATAGGATGAGAGGAGGTGGGAGTTGGAGTCAGCAAGAGAGCAGAATGTCTTATTTTTGCTGGCAGTTAAGAGAAGTGCTACCTTTGAGGCAGCTTTCAGCAGAGGACTAAACATCCCAGTTTCTGGCTGCTGAGCTGGTGGGGGTCAGGGTGAAGGGTTAGATAGGAGGGGAGTGAAAGAGAGGAGACAAGAAAAAGCATGGCTGGGAGAGATGAGCGGGTGGGTGGCTATATGATGAGGGGCCCATGCTGTTGGAGAGTCATCCAAAGTCCAGACTTGCCTAATGGATTCTCCTCGACTGAGTGATCTCAGTTTGGGGGATGGGATCAGACACTCTGACTCTTGAGTCCCCTGCACCAGTGGTGAGGCATAACGTGAGACATTGCAGATATTTCTGTGCATCTCAGTCACAGAATAGGAACTCAGCAACACAATTAAAAGCACCTGTGCAGACGCACTTCAGCCTGAGTCATTTATGCTAAAACTCTCTCTTCCTCTGAGTCATCAGATTACTCCGAAAATATTTCCTCTGAAATAAAGGAATTCCAAGGGTGTGTGTACTCAATGATAGTTTTTAAGAACTCTTGAATCAGTGATTTTTTTTTTGTATCATGTCAAAAGATTGTAAGCAATTAATATCTGTCATGTAGTAGATGAATCTGGGAGATCTGAGCTGATTTACAGAAGTTCGCTCCGGTCTTGGCCCATTTTGCTTTTGCTGTTAGCTTCAGCCTCCAGGACCAACTAACCTAGATTCATAATAAAGAACTTCAAAAGAGTTAGCTACTGCAGGCAAGATACTGACTTCTTTTAGTTTCTCAGTTAGGCATGGGACGTAACAATAACACAGTTTCATGGTATCAGAGTTTTTGTAACATTTTTTAAGTGATTAAAATATGGTCACTATGAAACAGAAACAAAAATGTATTCATATTGATAAAGCTATTGCAACTCATCAAAATATTCACTTTGTTCTCTTTTTCATACTAAGTACTAATATGAATATATTACTTTTTGGTTTTTTGGGTTAGAAAACATGCAGCAACAAGTGGGGGAGAGGCATCATTGTGTGCCAATGGTCTCCATATAGCTAAAGAAAACTCTGGTGCTACCTCTTGCATCTAATTGAAAGGTCATTAATCCACAAAAATAGTATGATGGAAACGTCAACGGTCTTCAACAATTACTCCAAATATTCTTGGGCAAGAAAATCCCATTTGTTATTGGATACATGCTATACTTTACTATTAGAAAAAAATGCCCCCACAAAAATCATTAAAAAAAAATCTCAAAACATATTATTAGGATTGCCAATTTCTAAAGTTATTTTTACCAAGAATCAGCTTGTGGCAGAAAAGCACAATTTGCACGCAAACATAATTGCAGTTGAAAGCTGAGAGACCCCACAACCACAGAACTGTGTGGTTCACACAGAGGCAACTCAGCGCAGCTGCATTAGTGTATTGTTCCTGCTATGATTACATAATATTCTAGAGGTTGAAGAAATGTTAGCAATATGTCTCGCATTTTCTATATGCTATGTCATACATGTGAAAGTTCTGCATTCTTTAAAAGCATTTTAGTAGCCTGCATCTTAAAAGTGCTTGAATTAGGGTGGTGGCTACTGGAGCTCAACCAGCTATTTCCAAGTAAGGGCTTGGGACGAGAGGAACTGCGTGCTTAGCTGCATGTACCTGAATGCCTCCTCTGCTCTCTGTCTCACGATCTGGCAGGGCCCAGCTGTCTTACATAAGACTATGAGATCATCATCCAACGCATATTTAATGCTGTGTTTGTTGTTATAAGTCACTATGTGTGTCTTCACACTCCTGTAAACTTCACAGCTTTCTCTGAATATGAAGTGTGATCTAGCGATGACGCAGAAAACTGTCCTGTTTCTATCATATCTGACATATTGCTAATCAATGTCAGGAAGAGCTGAGATTTTTTTTTTTTCTCAATTATACTGTGTGAAAGCTATGTCACTACATAAGCAGTGTCTCTTTAGCAGGACTGAATATCACAGTTATATGTATTGCAGGAGGGAAAGGAGCCAAGTCCACTAATGCTCGCAGGCTGTGTAAACCGTGTCTCCGGAACCTCACTTAGCCCCAGCATTTCCATAAGCGCTCTTTATCCCCACCCTGTTATTCCTTGTGATCCAGACTGCCGCTCCAGTTCAAATTATCTTCCGGTACGTCTTCTCCTAACCCTTCCAGAACACGAATTCTTCATGCAGTCTCATACGTGTTGCGTAGCCTTTTAATGACTGCTCTGTGCCTGTCTGAGAATTACTGATGCTAGTGTTTGTCACTGCAAGCCATCTGCGGGTAGTTATTATGCACGTGGAATTGTCTTGACCCTGATAAAAATGTTTTTCTTAATTTCGGTACCAGAAACATGTTTATCCACTGTTATTCATCCAGTAAGTTAAATTGTAGGAGGGAAGCTACAAGGACAATAAACCCAAGTTGTCAGCATAATTTGACATTAAAATGCAAAATGGACACATTAAAACAACAAAGAAAGTATTTTTTAAATATTGGCTGTAAAGTTAGAGTGTAATTCTCTAGGAGCATTTTTCCTAGTTATCTTATTCCTAAGTTTCTAATTCTTTTGTTTAGGAGAAAACTATAAAACTCCACATTCAAAGATAGGAGATGCTGTTTTTTATGTGTTACCTCAGCATTTGGGTTCACCCAGCCTGCTTTCTGGTGTAAAACATTTATTGTTCATTGAAGTGAAAGCCTTCCTGAGTAACTGTTTGGTTTTTTCTGCCAGCATAAATCATAGTCCAACTACATTTTGCGTCAAGACCTCTTTGTAGGGCTCTGGCTGTGTTGCCTCTGCAGTGTGTTATTAGGATACTTTGGTCAGGAAGTGTTGACTTTTTGTCACTTGGGTCAAAAATGAAAAATCGATCACATATGAATAAGAATAATTGTTTAATGGGTGTTATTTGTGTGTACTTGTGATCAACATGAGTAAATGGATTAACTATGCAGATATCATTTTACATTTCATTGTGTTTTGGCTCTAATATTGATGTGTAGTCATAGCATCGTACCAGTTTTTAGATATTTAATTTTAAGACCTTATTTAATTTCACGTGTTTTTTTCTCTTTAACTCGAAATTCCTCGATATAAAAAACAGCTTTCTAACAATTTCCATATGTAGAGCTTATATAAATATATTTTAAGTTGCTTTTGCACATCTGTTTCTTGTAACATTTAATTATTAATCCAGGAAGTTTTGCTTCATTGCAACATAAACGTGATGTGCCACAGAAACATACTTTTTTTAGTTGCTTATCATATTTAGAAAGATTAGATAATGTACAAAAATAGCTACGGGAAAATAGCTCCCCTAAACTTGCTTGAAGTAACAGTCAGTGCAATAACTCAAACTTTTAGACAACTGGAACTGTGGAAAAAAAATGGTGGGCAGAATCTCAGGGGGAAAAAAACAAAAAAACAAAAAAACATTGCTAATGTTTGCTTTTAGGGAGCTGCTGAAAAGAGTGACATCTTGGGGTCACCAACAACCACTATGTACATGAAAATTAGCTGCTTGGATGTCAGTGAGTTAAAAAAATGTTATCATTTGGCAGGAGCCTTTTTCCATTATGTTGCCTTGTTCAGTAAAAGCTCATGGCAAACTGCTAATTGGACTTTTATTAGTTTTCATTCAATAATGGCTTTCCTTATTGTCACTGTTCTGTAAAACATTTATTCATTTGGTGCAAGACTAATAGGAAACCTGTCCACAAACACTCCCACATGAGCTGTGGATCTTTGCAGCTCCTCCAGAGTTATCAAGAGTCTTTCAGCCTGCTTTTCCAACCAAGGCTCTAATCACCCAACCTGTCAGTTGTAATGGACTCCCATGTTTTGGTAGATTAGTTGTGCCATACTCTTACCGTTTTGTACGATGGATTAAACTGTCTGAATTGTTCAAAATTTGAAAATTTTTTTGCCTGTCTTAACATTATTTTAAACTCTTCCACAACTAAATCCCTGACTTGTTTCCTATATTTAATGATCTTCATAATGCTATTTATTGTTTAATTTGCTTTTTTTCATTAATGTTCTCTGAAAACCTCTGAGGCCTTCCCAGAACAGCTGTATTTATACAGGGATTTGCTTACACAGCTGAACTCTCTTTACTAATTAGGCGATTCATGAAGATCATTTTTTTTGAACTGAACACATTATTTCCCGTCCTTTTTTACATGAAAACTCTTATTAAATGCATTTAAGTTTATGCACTGTATTTCCCATATTTAGCAGAACTTCACTTAACTGTTGGGTTAGTTAATTTCTTTGTTACTTTGAAGAAAAAGTAGCTACTGAACAAAAACAGGGAGAATGTGCTTAGTTTGAGTTTTTTCCATCATTATTTCCCCCTAACCGTATTTGCTCTTTACAACAGGCTAAATTTGTCAAAGTCTTTCCTGTTTAAATAACTTTTAAGAAGCTCTTATCTGCATGTCTTCCATTTATCCTCCAGGGTTTCACTCCTACACATCCATGGGATATCACCAAGTCAAGCCTTTCCAATGTTCTCGTGTTACTTGAAAAAACACACACAGCAATAATATTATTCATTTCTCTTTTCAAAGCAAATCAGATATGTCTGCCTCTGTGAGACACTTCCATGTGCTTCTTTTGAGCAGCGTATCAGTCTCAGTTTCACAATATTGGTTGGTGCCAATGGTTTGTAGCAGAGACTGCTGTCTCTGACACTGCAGTTGATTGATGGCCCATTGTAGGTGCTGGACCTCCCTGGAAATCTCAGACACCTAATCTGATTACCAACTAGCTCTGATTCATCCGGAGATTAACAAGACTTCTGACTTTTTGTGGTTATTTGCTTTCGAGGTTTGGCAAATTCAGGAAGAATTTCTTGGTGTGTTTTAGTGAAATATTGCCAAAATCAATTGACCTTCATCAAAAGTAAAAAAATAACTTTTAAAACATAAAAAAATATAAACTGTAAGAATGGGATTAGTTGAGCTCATAAACTATAGCTGCATGAAGTCCTGCAAAAACTTCTCCATCATGTTCTTTTCTTCATTAACAGCTATTGGAAAGAGTTTTGGCTGACTGGGTCGTGCAGTTTCCACATAAAATAGGACTGCGCACTTCGGACCGTAGCGTGAACTCCCCTCTATTAACAAAAAACAGCCGTTTGTTCACAGAGACCAGTGTAGATCACCTCCTCCTGCACTCCCTGAAAATAATTGTTATATGGAAAACAAACGGCGCACACAAATGGAACTGCTGTCATATGTTGTATCAAAGGTCCTTTCCTTGCCACCGTTCCAAAACACACGATGCTCACAAGGATCGAAGAGCCAGCTATCCTACTCTATAAAAGGGATTTGGGTAAATGTTTACCAAAATGGATCACTTCACATGTCTCTTTAATTGTTGCATGACACAACAGAGAACAGTCACTAATTGTTAGTTTGGTTTTTTTCTATGATTTGTTAAAAAAATTCAGCCTTTGGCAGGGTGTGTAATTTAAAGGTGACACGAATTGAATTCTAAACGGAACATCATTATATGTTCTGCTCATTGTTTATACTAGTGAAATAATTCCATGAGGAGATTCCGAATAATGGAAAAGCTTTCCAAACCTGAAGCTAAACCGCTGAATAACACACAGGCTCTTATTCTAATAAAGCAATTCAGGAATGAGCTGAGGGTTAGTTTAGAAAACAGCTAGGAAAGTTGTAGTAAAAGCATTGAAGCTTTTGTAAACAGAGAATCAATGTCCAGTTGTGATTGGATTTATGTTGTAACAGTGTTACTAAGTTGTTTCTGAGCTACTTTTCTTCAGCTTAATTACTTTTTATGTCATTTCCACCATTTTCTCATACTGCTACAAACTTGTACGTAGAAAGATTTGACAGGGCATAATTGTGAAGTTGAAGTAAAATGACAGGGTTTTCAAAAATTTGTTTGTAAATAAAACTCATTGTCTTACATTGTATTGCATTTGTATCTATTCCTTTACTCTAATATCCCTAAAAATGGATTGTTCTGCGCTTCAGAAGTCACCTAATTAGTACATAGAGTTAATCTCAAACAATTTAAACCTAGGATAATTACAGTAGTGTGAAGACCTAAAGGTTTGGTAGAGAATATTAATAAATTTTGACTCCCAATAATAACACCATAAAAACCAAGAAAAACATATGAACATCTGAAAGAGCATTGTTTAATCATCATCAAAAAATAGAAGAGTTTTGGCACAGCTGCAAGCCTATCAGGACATGGTCGTCCAACTAACCTATCACTGCTTACTATAAATCACTAAAACGTGGTGTTTGCAGCATCATGCCAAGAAGATGCTTTTTTCACCACAGTCGAGGAAAAGGTGGATGGAGCAAAATGCAAAAACATAGGCTAAAATATTAATTTAGAGAAAACCTGTAAGCAGGTTTAGATGAGTTAAGATGGCCCAGTCAAAGATCAAATTTCTGTTCAATCAAAAATTTGTGGAAAAACTGAGAAAGTTGCTGTTCACAGAAACTTGACTGAGTTTGAGTCATTTGGCCCAGAATAGATTCAAGTGGGCCGAAAACAAATACAATTCAGATTTTTATTAGTAAAAAATATATGAAAAAAAAAAAATCATGTTCCCTAATCCTTCCACTGAACAATTATTCCCTTTTAAATAAAATCCAAAGTGTAGGGATTCTTTTCCAAGGCACTGTTGAATAAAGTTCTAGTATTATTGAGTTTTATTGGAATTTTGTCTGACTCAACCAGTGCTTAGACACGACTCTACACAGGCGCGTACGTGCAAAATGTGAATATTCTCAGAGCTGAAAAATTGTTGGACAGCCACTTTTTTGTTTTCCTTTCAGTAGTAAAACTCCTCAGGTCAAATATTGTGGGTGAGTTGGGGGTAAAAAGGGAGTCTTTTAGTTGGAAACGTTTCATGGACTTTTTGGGAAGCATTTCTGGAAACGGGGGAGGTCAGGAAGCTCAATCCATCCTCTGGGGTCTGTGTGTCAGAGCCAGTAAAAGTACTGAATGTCTTCACTCTGCTCAGTTCTAAGCCAAGTAAATGTTAAGGCTACCCACGGCATTGCTCCTGTGAGAATACAACACAGGTATACCCAAACCACTCATAGAAGGAATGGTCCCGAAGGAAATGGAGTAGGAGAATTTAAGCTTTATAACACTTTACTTAATATTTATTAGCCATACTTATAGAACAGCATGGTTCAGGTTTTCTTAATAAAGGAACAAATAAGATTAAACAAATAAGTTGAGGTGATCCAATGTAATGGTGGTTTATGTGAAAGCCAGATTATGAACCTTTTAGCTGCTATGATGTTTGTAGTCGGTGACTATTTAAACAGAATGTATTTATTATTTACACAGGAAATAAATGTAGGATGTAGGACATTAAAATATCACAAGTGATATTTTAATGTGAAACATAACTTTGCATGTTCCATGCACATGTAAAATCTTCCCAGATTGGGTGACTAATATAAAGTAAATTCATGTGAAAGGAAAAATTTTAAACTGTTTCAGCAGTTTAAGTGACCGATATTTTATAAATGTTTTGTACCATTTTACTTTTACATAGGACAGTAACTTTGACCAGAAATGCTCAGCCTATGTTTCACACAGGAATATTATTTTCCACTTCCATTCCTCATGTGAATCATAAATAGCTTTCCTAGAAAAGAAAACTCTCCAATACAAATGGGATGGTTTAAAGACTCATAAAGTAACTTTTGCATAAACTGCTACCATTGTTTATATATTAGAGTTGTTTTAAAATGGTGAAAGTCCACTTTGTTCTTGGCCCCTCTCAGCCACTGGCACCAACTAACCTTTATTTATATTTGAACGAATATAGCAAAAAAGTTATCTATAGCAGTAACTATATTAACTGCTTATAATCTTTAACCAAACCACACTTCAAAAACCCTGAGCATCTCTTTAGAATCCTGTTTTATGTAACCAAAACTATAAATACAGATGATTGGCTTTCATTCAGTTTTTAATCTTTATTTTACAGAAAATAAGGTTCACTTCCTGACCAGTCAGAACAGACAATGTTTATTAAAGATGCTCAAATTAAGAGTTTCGAAAGATTATTTTAAATACATGTGCATTTGTGAGTTTTAATAAACACAATAGTCACTGTGTTAGTAAAAAGGTTTATTAGAATTTTCACTGCAATGTGTAGCAGATTTTGTAAAAAAAAAAAAAAGGAATTTGCAGAATTTTTGTTTTGTTCTTAGCTCTTTACATACTTTAGTTCAGTGTTTCTATAAAAAAAAAAGGTGGATACATGTTCTACAAGAAGATAGAATTTATTCTTTCTTTGAGGGATTGCAAGAACAAAACTAAAATATTTCTACTCTTGCAACTCTGGTTTGATGAAGAGGAAGAGACGTGGAGACTTCGAACAAGTTCTGCACTCCAGTTCTTACGGAGTATGAAATGTTCTGGCCAGCAAAATCTTTAGTCTTGTTCTTCCTACCTTTCATAAAAGAATAAATCCTTTTTTCTCGTGGTATTCTTCAAAGGCCCAAGACATAAAAAAAAAAAAACTATTTACATTGTTAGATTTATTGAAAAAAAAAAAAGTAACCGAGTACATAGGGGTTATTTGTTTAAAAACAATTACAAAAAACATAAGCTAAAATATTGATTTAGCCACTGCTGCTGACAAAATATGTTAATAAACAATGAATCATGTTCATCACGGCATATTTAGATTTTCTCACTCTTTTTTAGGGTTTTTTGTTACAAATATTTAGTCGCTCTGTTGACCAATTATTTGTTCAATATGCTTTAATAACACTGTTAAAAAGGAAGAGATGAAGAACGCACTAACTAGAGGCTGTTTCACAAGTTACATAAATTAAATTAGGAAAACATGAGTTTTTAGAAATTTTCTAGAACTTACATTTAGAACTTTGCGTATTCAATTGTTTAAGTTGTTTACACATAATCTAAATTAAATGTCACTAAACTAGCAGTTTTAACTGTTTAATTTCAGGAGGTTAGTTAAAGCAAAGTTTGTAAAACGTTATCCTAAAAATAAAGTTTACATATTTTTTAAAATAATTTTTACTTGTTTTTGAGTAATTCTCCTCTAAGTTTGGCAGTGATTTTGTAATCTAAAGGGTTCAGTGTTAAACTATAGCTGCACTTGAGTGAAAAATCCTCATTTGGGTATTTTTCGAAGCTACATTGATGAAGCAAAATTGCAAATAACAAAAAGATCTCAACCTTCGCAACCTGGTCCCCGATACATCTCCTCTTCCCTGCTGAGAAGATCAGAACATTGCTTGTCAGATCTTTATCCAGGGAGCTGTTTTTGTCCAAGAAGTAGGAGGGGTCAAATGTGTGAGGGTCCTTCCACCTCAGTGGGTCATGATTGACAGACCACTGTTTGATAAAGATCACAGTGTCCTTGGGGATGCTGAGACCCCCCACAGTGACATCTGAGAGGCAGTCTGCCTCGTCTCACCAACAGATCGATGAGCTCATGGAGTTTGGTTTGAATGTCAGGGTGCTTAGCCAGCAAGACAACAATTCAGTGGAGGGCGGTAGAGACAGTGTCCATACTTGCGGCAATCAAATTTGCCTCCATGTAGTCTTTGGTGAGCTCTGTATTGCCATCAAACTCCTCAATGACTTCTACAATGGCATCACTCGTGTCCCTTATTTGCTGTGGATCAAAGGCCTGTCTGTGTTCAACCACTTTGCTGCTGACAAAATTGAAGAATTCTTCATTCAACCATTTAAAAGTCTTGAATGCACTTCAGACTGGATTGGGGAAAGACTGAAGCCACGGCATGACATCAATCAAACCACCCCCCACCGTCTGCCCAAACTGATCTACGTGATGCAACAAGGATCTAAACTCCACGTCATCGTGTCCGTAACGTTTTCCAAAGCACAGGGCACAAATCACATTAGCAGCAGCTACAGTCAACTCATGCCAATGCATCCTCCACTTTTTGCTGTAATTAGTGAAAGTCAGACTCTTTCCCCCTGATACAGCCTGAAAAGACACAAAGTTTGGCCTCCCTGCAAACTCTGTGCTGTGTTGTGTCAGGGCCTCTCGGATTATGTAGGCTCCGCTCAGGGCCACGATATCGCTGCTGCCCAGGCGGATTTTATACACATCCCGTATTTCTTAGCAAGCTTGGTGAAGGTGATATGAGGCATCTGGCCCAGCTGCAAGGCGTTACCGACCACTGGCCAGGTAAAAGGTCCCCGCAGTCTACTCTGGAGTTTAAGGTTCCTGACCCAGAGACAGGCTTCCAGACAGAGAAGAAAAACAACTGAGGCGATGAGAGCAGGCTGGACATGTCCGCTCCAAAGCCTGATGATACCACTGCCCATCAAATCAAACTCTGCATTATGCTTAGTGAAGTAAAAATATACTCTTTCTATCAGTAAAATATATTTAATTATTAATATATCAAATTAGAATGCTACAAAAAAGCTCTCCAAGCAGTGCTCAAAGTTCTCCTACTGTTTCTCCTCAGAAACTGGCAAAGAATAACCTGTTTCTAAAAAAGATTGCAGTATTGCAGCTTTTATCTTCACCTCATTATAGGAACACATATTCAACACTTAACACCTCACTTATATGTATCAGTTTGATGGGAGTGATTAGGGACTCTTTCTCTATCCGCCCACTCCTATTTTGACCTTCGCCTGCCGACCTTAGTCCCTCTAGAAGTGTTTGTTAAGGGTGAGAAAAGGAAGGCAGAGCAGGGAGCTAAATTACTCATTGTGTCACAAAATAGAAAATGTAGAGCTTCAGAGTCAATGAAAGTTAATATAACATGTGATATCTGAAAAATATTTATTACAAAATCACTAGTGATAACTTTATCTTTAGTACCAAGTACAAATAAGATTTATATAAAATGTATTATACACAATGAAAAGGGAGCTTTTTATTTTCAAGGATAAAGCAAATAACTGCACTGCAATATTCCAACAAAATTTAATGGTGATTCATGTTGTTTTTATTAAATATTTCCAACACAATAAATATGCTGAAGGTTGTAATTATGTGACAAAATGTGAAAACACTTGGTGTTAAATTTGTTATGCAAAAATTGTCCATTTGTTTTTAACAATTGATTTCAATATCTAAACTCTAAGAAAAAAAGATAATTTGTTTGCCTCTTTAATTGCATAAATAGTGTTCCTGCAGAAAAAAAAATGTTTTACGAAAAATCCCATCTCACACTCACTTCTACTGCTTTAATTTAGATTCAGCAGAATTCAGAAAATATTTGTGACTGATTAATATGCTTGTGTGATATAAAAATGTTTTTAATTAATCAAATAATCCACTAATCTTATTTATCTGAAACTATTAACAGGCTTTATTTTATTTTATTTTTTTTGTTTTATGTTGTAGTCAGAAAAGCATCTTCTTTTGCCAAGCTTCATACTGAGATGCTTTCTTCTATCCTCCCATTTAAAGTCAAATAAGTCAGACACACCAACAATTTACAATTCACTTGATTTATTTTAAATACAGCTTATTTTTTCCAATATACAAAGGCTCAGTAGGCCTCAAAAGTCAGAGCAGCTACTCCATATTGGAAGCTTCAACATGTGAGGCCGACCGGTGTTAATTTTTTACCTTGACACAGACAGAAAATGTCCGTTGGCATTACGACGTCAGTTCTTGAACACAGAGGCTTAAAGGGAGCACACTGATATCTGTGTAGCTTTGAAAAACTGTCCCATAAACAAACATGGTTTTAAGAATGCCTCATGAGTGACAGAAATGTCTTGCACATGTGTTTTTTTGTACTGGGGGAAAAAAAGGTGGCTTGGCATAGTTGTAGCTGCAGTGCTTGTACAGTGAAAGTGAAGCTTTGATGCAGAAAGTCTGTTATTGCTCGCGGTCCCCAGTGATGTCTCATCCATCTCCTCGTAAAAGCTGTGGATCCTTCCAGATGAAAGATTCCTTTCTCATGTCTGATTTCTCAGACAAGCTCTTGCTTTTTTATGTTTTGTTTTTATGCTTTAAATACAGTAGATAGTGATTACATTTAAACATTTTTTGCATTAAATATGAATTATGTGGCAAAGTTACAATACAGTTTTGCATACAACAGTTGAGAACAGTGGGCCTTCAAGTGTCATAATAACATTCACAAGTATTTAATATATATCTGTACTTTAAATGTCACTTCTGCACACATATTAATGCTCCATAGATAACAAACAAGCACATATTTCTGAAATAAATCTTAAGTGCAGAGTATTCAGAGAAGCAGATATTTCATTTATCTTAACAGTACATAAACTTGTTTCATTTGCTGCATACATCTTCGAGATTACCGTTTTAGTTATGCACTAACAGCAAATCTAATACATGAATTAAATATCAAAACAATTTTGTGCAAGTATAACTATACTCACTAATAAATGTCACTGGTGATAAAGTGTTTAACAGTCACGGCCTCAGGACATTACATTTAAGCTGGAGAAACCACACCAAGCAACTTTCCCCTGAGCTTCGCTCTCACATTAAAATGAAGGGGCTTCAGCGTGAGGCCGTAGGCACAGTCCAGAGTAGGAGGCGCAGATGAGTCGCTCTCAAAGGTGAGCTGATGCAGCAGGACTGCTGCAAACAGAAACACCTGCACTTTGGCAATCTGAGAGCCAATGCAGCGTCTCTTACCTGTTGAGAAAATCATCACGCTACTGGTTCTGTCTCTGTCCAGGGCTCCATTCTCATCTATGAAACGCTTGGGGTCAAACACATGCGGGTCCTTCCATTTCTGGGGGTCATGGTTGACAGACCACTGATTGATGAAGACAACCGTGCTCTTGGGGATGTGGAGGCTTTCGATGGTGACATCCGCTGTGGTCGAGTGCGGGATTGTGAAAGGGACAAAGCTGGTGAAGCGCATGGTCTCATAGATGAAGGCGTCCAGAAGAGCCAGATTGCTTCTGTCCTCAACTGACGGCAACCGGTCTTGGCCTACCACTTTGTCAATGAGCTGCTGCAGTTTGGCTTGGTAGTCTGGGTATTTGACCAACAAGAGCAGAATCCATTGCATGACTGTTGACATAGTATCTTGACCTGCTCCAATCAGATCAGTGACAGTTGCTTCAACAAACTCCCTTTCCAATGTGCTCTCCTCTCCGTGCTCAATCGCTTTAATGATGGCATCACTTATGTCCCTGGTCACCTCAGGGTTGAAGGACTCTCTGTGCTGTACCACTTTATCTCTAACATAAGAAAAAAACTCACTGTTTATGACTTTAAAGGTTTCATAGACATTTCTGACTGGATTAGGGAAGGACTGCAGCCAGGGCATGACATCTACCAAGCTACCTGCCCCAACTGTCTCCCCAAATTTGTCCACTCTGTGCAACAAGGTCCTGAACTCTTGGTCATCATGTCCATATCTCTTTCCAAAGCAAAGAGCACACATTATGTTAGCAGCAGCTACTGTAAACTCATAAGCTGGATAAAAATACTGTCCGTTAGTGCTCTGACGTAGGAATGTCTGCACCAGTTCTGTGGCCTCTGCCAGCACATGCTGCTCAAAGGCTTTTTTGGTCTGACTGTTTGCAGAAGAAAATGCTCTGAGAGTCGACTGGGCAAGTTTCCTGTGTGCTTTCCACTGTTTGCTGTAATTAGTGAACGTCAAGCTCCTGCCTCCAGAGATCATCTGGAAAGAAACAAAGTTTGGTCTGCCTGCGAACTCTGTGCTGTGTTGAATCAGTGCCTGATGTATCGCCTGGTCTCCGTTGAGGACCACCACGTCGCTGCAGCCCAGTCTTATCTGGTACACATTGCCGTACTTCTTGGCAAGCTTGGCCAGAGTGATGTGAGGCATCTGACCGAGCTGCATGGCATTGCCCACCACAGGCCAGGCGAAGGGTCCCGGCAGTCTTCTCTTGAGCCTGAGGTTTCTGACCCACAGGCAGGCTTCCAGGAAGAAGAGGAAAACAAAAGAGGCAACCAGGGCAGGGTGGACCTGTCCGCTCCATTCCTTGATGATGCTGCTGCTCTTCACACCAAACTCACTGTCAATTGCCATTGTTTCAAGGTATCAGCTGTCTCTTTTCCTTTTAACAAAGTCTTTTTTAAATGTTTGTGAAGAAAAAACACCCTATGGATCCATATCAAGTATGAAACTGCTAATCAAAGCCCAATAAAACAAACATCACGTTTTTTTTTCCTAATCAGATAGTCTATCATACAGATTTAAGGCTTAAGTGCCTGTTTTGCTGCTCTCCTGCTTCTTAAATGCTTTACAGTAGGTGGGCAGGGCTCAGGATAACTTTCACACTCCTCCCATTGTGGTAGCAGTGTAGACACCGCTGCAGCGCATTATCTCTGCTGTTGGTCGCTCTGAGAGGCGCGCAGTACGGAGCGTCGGGGGACTCTGAGCGAGGAGCGTGACCGACCGCCGTCAGCGCTACACAGAGAGGGAAAAAACTCTCAGGGGCCGGTGGGAGTCTGAGATGCAGTCCTGTCGGGTGAATTTATCCACGTAAACGGAGGATTAGCAGATTCGGAACATTTAAAATCCGTCTAAAATGATCGATTTTCTTTCTACAGAAGACGTAGCGGGCGTCTTTTACCACAGAATAAATACATTTCTATCTATTTGGAAAATGGTTGAGTCTGTCACAAGAGATTTTAGTAAGATTTTCTATGCTTTTTCAAAAATGAATAAACTTTGAATGGATTGTAATTTAAGTTACTTTAAATATGAAGATGACAAGATTTTTCAGTCTGATACACATCCCCTTTCAGTTTTGCATAGCATATATATATA
>CAEGAE010026075.1:0-12444 GCA_903067095.1 Girardinus metallicus
ACACAGAGTCTGAAGCCAAGGAGGAAATTACAATATTGCATTTCTAATTAATCTTCAATTCTAATTAATCTTCTCTAAGTATAATATAATATAATATATACTGTATATTATTACTATATATTATTCAAAATTATAATAATAATATATATATATATATATATATTATGAATATATATTGGGGGGGGGAGAGGGATGGGGGGGGGGGGCAATTAATGATTAGGGTCATAAATCACTCCACTGATTAAATTTTGTCATAAGGGTGTCTATATAATCTTCTAACAGGCTCTAAGAAAAGGTTGACCCAGGTCTTCTAAGACTTATTTTTATGAGACATTAAGTTCAAAGACTGAAATGCTTCATAAAGAGAAGCTTCTCCACAGTGTAACCATGCTACCAAGACAAAGTTTGCCAAAGTAAAAGATCCTTCTTGTGTCAAAATCTTTGTATAATAAGTAAAAAAAAAATCAATTGGTAATATAGATTTTCAACGTCAACATGCATTCTAGCCTTCGTTGCTTGGCTCTGACTCATCCTTCTTTGTTCATGGCACTGAAAAGGAGTGTAATGATGCATGTAAAGAAAGGAGTGTTTGTTATGCAGCTTTGGAAAAGACAACAAAAAGCTAATTAACTGCCAGAAGCAAACACTGGTGTTGTGGTGGATGCCAGGTTTGGACAGACACTTAGCAATTCTGCAGACATACAAAACAAAAAAGAGACAAAAATATGTTTTGACTGGGGCTTTGATGGAACCATAAATTCGTTCTGGCAGGATGTCTGATCATCACATGTTGACAATGTAAGAAGTTTGGTTCATGTTATCATCCAGACCTAGCGTAGAATTTAAATTGCCTAAATTAATCAATTAATCTATTTATTGGTCACACGGCAACAGTCAAACAGTAAAGCTAAAGCAATAACTTTAAAAAAAATCTGAATCATGATTCATTCATCAGCCGGTTATACAAATACCAACTACTACTATTGCTAACAGTTTCTCACACCTGTACAGTTCGGTCCCTTTAGTCCGAGGTTTCTTGTTAGATTATTGAAAGCTTTTGCGTGTATGTCCAGCGATCCAGGATTCTCCCTTTTTGCTTTGGCCACAAATGATTTCTACCCATTCTCTGATCTCTGAACGTTTCATTTCGGTCCACGAGTTTGGCCTCACTCTTTGACAAGTGTTCAGATGTCTGCCTGTCCAGACTCATCGTTCAGTATCACTAGATTTTCTGATCTCTTCATACCAACCCTGACCTCTCTTTCATTTCTTTTCCCAGCCACCTGTTGTGGAGTCATCCCTTTCACCTGGCACTGCTTGGTTTTTTTTAGTGTTATCAACACTACATAAAAGAGTTTTTCACTTTGTTTTGTTTGAATCCATTCTCTGAATGAGTTCATTCATCAATCCCAAAAAGATTACTACCTTCTCTTTTGAGTCTTTATATATTCCCCGACTCTTTTACAGCTACTAACTTGATTTTAATCACAGAGCTTCCTTGGATGTTTCCTGATTATCACAATCAGCAAATTGTTGTTAAGTTTATTTTAATGTCCTCTGTATTTTCAGGGCTCTTGCTATCTGGGACATTATGCTAAACCTTTTTGACTCCTTGTTACTTTGGCAAAAAGTATGGTTAAGTTTGTTATTAATGTATTCTTCTTAATTATTTGCTAATTTTTGAAACACTAAATCATTTCTGGTTCATACAGCAAGCTGGACAGGCCACAAAAATTATAGACAAAATATATCAAAGGACATAAAAAGGGCATAGAGAACATGTGAAATGACAATCACATTAACAGAGAGAAATAAATATAGTATTGATAAGCTACAGCTGAAACCAGATGTTTAGATACACCTTCACTGAAGGGACTGACCCCCTCAGATTGACCTGCAGGATATAATGAGAAGAGGGATTCTGTATGGTAGGGTGTTTTAAACCTATAAAATGAGCCACACAAAGATAATGAGTTTTATTGCCTTCCTTTACAAATATAATAAAGTGATAGAAAACCAAATGCGGTTTCTTCCTCAGTGAGATTCTGACACTGGGAGGAGGTTACTGGTTTCTCAGTCAGAAGCTGGTTATAAACCTGACGCCAGCAGGTGTCAGCCAGTTATGGTAGATCTGAACTTTGGTTTGATGACCTCAATATGATAAACTACAGACAGGAGGAATCAAAGAGCTCTGTAAAGGTAAAGGCAAATCTTCTGAAGTTGGGATATAATTAATTTAATTTCACATAATTATCGCGGTTTTGTTTGTTTGTTAAAACTTAACGAAATATATTTGTCCTGTTTGATGTTTGTTGTGAATGATGTATACTGACAAACAAACGAGGTAATTAGTCCAAGTTTTGTCGTTTATTGAACATTCAGAAACTACAGCGGCTGTGATGCGACACAGCAAAGGTAAAGAAATGTAAAATAACCCAAAAGGTGATCAACTCAAAATCTCTCTCTCTCTCTTTTAAGCACACCTGTTGCCATGGCAATCGCCTGCGCCCCGCAAGCCGAGCAGAGTTTACGTTGAAAACATAACGTTCTGTCCGTTACTATATTAGGTTTCCAGGCTTGATATTTATTTCTTGATTATTAATAACCTCTCATGAACACAGCGGTGGTTGAGTAGCTAATTTAAACTCCTGCTCTGCTCGTCCGTCGGTCTTTGAGTCCCTTTTTTTGTTAATGGAACCGAAACGCACTGAATAGCGCAACACCTTGTTGAAACAATAATTACTGAAATTATTAATTTTAACATATTTCGTTGATTTTTTAAAATTATTATTCTTTAATGAAGCTACAAACGTTTAGGATCTTATTGAATATTTTTGATAAGCCGGTCAGAAGACGAAGTGCTGGTCTCAGCGTCTTGGCGGCATTCAGTTTGTCACCTACTGCCGAGATCGACTCAGAACCTTCCTGCAATCGACCGGTCGATCGCGATCGACGTTATGAGCACCCCTGGTTTAGATCCATCAGATGAGACCTATTGAATGACTTCTTGAGTATGTAATCTATTTTGAAACATAAGAGCTATAGTTTCTCAGATGCTCTTCATTTTAGCTTCTACTAAATAAATAAGATCACACAACAGAGAATTTCACCCCAACTGATTAAGTTGTTAGATTCCTGTTGTATGTTGTGGGTCACTAGTAGGAGTAGTTGTGGGTTTGATTCTGCTTCCTCCTACATGTCAATGTGCCATTGGGTAAGGAACTCAACTCCATGTCTGTACAATACTGAACTGTGTGTAGGTGTATGAGTATGTTTGATTTAAGTGAGTGTGGCTGGGTAAATCTGGTTCTAACTTTGACTGGTGTAATTAGAAAGGCGCTATGTACATTCAGTTCACATAAATTAAATTATTTACATTATGTTTCTTGTACTTTAGTAGATGTTCTTATCCAGAGTGACTAACCATCAGTTGTTGGTTGTCTTAGAGTACCACTGTCCCATTGCTGCACTTCGTCGAAGCTTGAATTCCAGTTATCTAAAAAATATATATATTTCTCAGACAATAGTTCTTCATATTCAGTAGCACTATGGTTGAGCTTTGTTTTTAACATTCTCTCAATTTGGGAACTGTCATGCAGCAGACCCCGTCCTATGATTTTTTCACTATTCACAGATTTTCTATGGAATGTAACTCCAAATTGTTGAAATACCTTGGTACAATGACACTACACAATCAAAGAAGTCAAAGCTGGAGTGACATTGTTTTCCATGGTATTGATTGGCTGAGTAGTAGCACTAAGGAAGACTGTGGATATAAGCTTCTGAGGCAGTGCTTGAACAGCTTCCATTGTGTGTATTAATGCATATTAAGGTATTTTAACTATCAAAAGGTTGAGATATAAATGTTCTTAGAGGAGACCATCTGTATATGAGTCCGTTGGGGCTGGGGTGTTTTTTGTATCCTTGTTTGGGCAGTAACTGGTTTATGATTAAGGATCTGATAGCTGGACTAAACATGTCTGTCCCACTGTTCTGGAGGTTGTCAGCTGACCTCGGAGCCCAAAACATCCCTAGAGATCAAACCGCAGGTTTTATTATCAGGGTTGACTGATCTGAGTCACAAGAATACAGGATGAAAGTGAAAATTTCTGAACTGAGGAGAGGTAAGACATAAAGAAGTGCCAGTCCACACAAATTTAAAAAGATGCAAAGCTGTTAACTTTTCTAACAAACAAACAGTGGAACAAGTCTGATGATTAAGAGAGAAAAACACCAGGATAATTTATATGGTAGAGTCTCTGAGCTCATCATCCCCTGCTGTTACATTAGATATAAGTTCAGCTTGCTTCTATTGTTAATAATGCACTGCAAACTTTCACCATGCTACGCAAGAAATAGTAAATCAACATTAATAGTTTATGTAGTTAATTCAGTCATAGCCTGTATCCCTTTTAATGATCTCTATAACAAGTTTGTTGGATGGAAGGAACATCCAACAAACAGCCAAGCTCAGAACAAGATGTGGCAGAAGTTTGCATCTTATTAAAAGGTGGTGGCAGACCTTTTGTTAGTTTTATGCTTGTTCTTGAGTAGGTAGATTAACTAGGCAGTTGGTTTGAAGTGGATGCTAACATACGTTGCCTTTTTCCACTATTGTCTACTCAGCATGGTTCAGTTTGGAAACCTTTATGACTGTGCAGTGATAAAGGTTTCCAGTAGCAACCGTGACATGGTACCAGCTACTTTTTTAAAATCTACTTTAGTGGAGTTCCAACCATGAGAGGTTGGACACATGATATCCAAAGAACGTCGTTCCCCAATGGGCTATGAGGTGGAGTCACTGGTTCCATCACAAACTTGACTGACTTATAATAATCTGACCCAATAGGGTTTTAAATGACAATGGCAGACTGACCATAGCTTTCATGCCCTTCATTGTTGTGTTTGTGTCACCTACAGATCGCGCTGTGCTACTCTTCAGACTCTGGGACCGCCCAATTATATGGTGACCCTGCCCAAAAGGTGATCATTACACTTGAGCAGTTACTCAAGTGTAATGGAAACCACCAATGAACTGTGAAGAGTTGAGATGAGTTGTGCAGTGTAGCTAAGTGCAAGTTGAAAAAGTGCCAAAAACATCCAACACAGTGAAACTTGTCATTAAATGGATCTGATTATATGCAGAGATTTCAGACATGTCCTTTATATTTAAACTAGAGCAGAAGTGGATGTATGTAAATGTGGTATATCAACAAAAGTGTGTTGATCTCTGCCTTCATAAACGTGATGCTTCATTTTGAACAGCTTTAATAAATAGAGAGGAAAACTGCACCACAGACAGTAGTCTGCTAGGTGAATACAGACAAAAAGAGTCAAATGGCTGAAATCTTTCACTAGCAGTCATTGAGCTCTGTAGGATCCTGCTAACAAGCCATTCATTTGATTCACATCTGTTGGATAATGGATGAATTTAAAAGTTGCAGCACTGAAGCTCTCAAGTACTGGACGTAAGCAGCCCTCGTCCAAACGTCGACCATAGTTTGAAATGAAATTCAAAGTAAAACACCAGAGAAAGTATGCTGTTTCTCACATGCGTGCGTAGGTGTGTGCATACATGTGTATGTGTACACTCAGCCTCAGGTCTCTCCGTTGTCCTTCAACCAGCACACCACACCACATTTCATAGACTTTCAGAAAGCCTTTGATGATGTGAACAGAGAATCTGTTCTCAAGTTTTCCACTGTACCAAAGTGGAAAACTTTGGTACAGTTTTCCACACTAGTCATTAAAATACTGCTCAAGCATTAAGTTTATGAAGCAGGAGTTGAACAAAGTTTTATATGCATAAACTGCATCAACTGAAAATGTATGGAAACATTTTATAAGTGAAATTAGGAAGAAGTAATCTAGATTTATCCCTGGCCTACATGCACCAACCACCTAGCTACAACTTTGTCATAACGTGTTGAAGAGTTGACCCAAACGCAGTAGGCAGGAGATGTAGGTCAGGTTGAAAATGTACTGATAAAAAAGGATCCAAACTTACAAAACACAAAGTCCAAGACACAATAATAAATCCAAATGGAGACATGCACAGAACACGAGGGAGCCCGTGAGAATGGACGAGGAGAGGTGAAGACGAACCGGTGAGTCGTAAATGAGAATGAGGAGCTTAAATTAATTAATTACTAGAATTATGAAGGAAAAAACAGAAGTGGAAAAAAGGACAAAATAAATAGAAAAACCTAAGGAACATCAGAAATGACAGAAATCCAAATCCAAACTCAAACAACCCCAGATCCTAACAAACTTCTGTAAGTTTGAACTATCTTATCAAAGAAAATAAAAAAATCTAATCTATAAAAAGAATGAAAGAATGTCACACTTACAGTTTACAATAATACAAATTACACAACAAATGTTAATGGAACAAAATAAAACAAGGATTTTACTGACAGGTTTTGAAGTGTCAGTAAAATCAGTAAAATGCCACCACCTTTTAATAAGATGCAAACTTCTGCCATGTCTTGTTCTGAGCTGGGCTGTTTGTTGGATGCTCCTTCCATCCAACATTTCCATCCAACTCAATATTTTATGTAAGATCAATAAAGTGAAGATTCTATTCAGTTTCAGCGACAATGTAACTGATGAGGAAGAGACATAAAAGCAACAGGGTAATAAAACTGCTGGGATAGATGAGACTCCAGCTGAACTGGTGAAGTTTGGTGGAGGCAGTCTGACTGCAATGCTCTTGAAATTGATGAATTGTTGCTGGGAAGAACAACCAGTCTCTCAATAATTTTGCACTGCAATGTTTCAAAGCTTGAAAATGACAGCCGACACCTCTTGGTAGAAGAACCGGCTGAGTTTTAGAGCAGACCTGTGAAACATATCTGAAGGTTTTCTTGAGTTCAAAAAGCCATTGTCACCAAATTTCATAGACTTTCAGAAAGCCTTTGATGATGTGGACAGAGAATCTGTTCTCAAGCTCTGTGGCATTCCTTCTCACCACATTAACATCACCAGAAATCTATTCATGGGCTCAAGATGATGTGTTAGGTAACACTTTATTTGACAGGTTGTGAATAAGACTGACGTCGACCATCATAAACATGACATAACACCTGTCGTGAATATTTAGGCCCAAGCAGCAAAGCGCTGGTGAAGGCCTATTGTAATTTAGGCCCATGCAGCGAAGGCCTATTGTAATTTAGGCCTGTGCAATGAAGCGCTGGCGAAGGCCTATTGTAATCGCAATGTTTCTTATCATTTAGGCCCAAGCAGCAAAGCGCTGGTGAAGGCCTATTGTAATTTAGGCCCGTGCAGCGAAGGCCTATTGTAATTTAGGCCTGTGCAATGAAGCGCTGGCGAAGGCCTATTGTAATCGCAATGTTTCTTAGTTATTTTTCCATTACTTCGCGCTGCGATTTAGGGCCTTTAACAAATTCAAAAGCTCACCAAACTCGAACCAAAATTGTCCCCAGAGGAAAATTTTCGGATTCCGATGGAATCGCCAGTGGGCGTGGCCAAACTGCTCTACAGCCCCCCTAACGTGAGTTGGGGGAAACCGTAGGGGATCTATGTAGGTAGATCCCCCTGAATCAAGAAAAAAAGTCTCTTGCGGAGGTACCCTCTAAAATTTACAGGGAGGAAGCCATTTGGGTCAAAGGTCAAATTTTGACCATTTTTCACTTTTACTCACGTCGAACTTTAACAAACTCCTCCTTGAGTTTTTGAGCTATCAGCTACATTCTTGGTCAGAATGCAGTAAAGGCATAGGGCTTTAAAAGTTATCAAAAAAATAGACTTTTCGTATATGTTCAGGGGGCGTGGCGGGGCGGCGAACTTGGCATATTCGCTGAAACAAACAGAACGCTATAACTTTCACATAAAGTTCAATTGGCACCAAACTTGGCATGAGGGATGCTGGTTGGATGCCTGACGATCCTATGTTGTCATAGTCTGGAATCAACAAAGCTTCGCCCCCTCAGAACAGGAAGTGACTTTTTTTACTTGGAACCTCCATCTCTGGCTCTCTTGAACTAATCAAGATGATCTTGTGTCAAATGACAGAGAACAAGTTGATCTCACTTGCTTTAAAGCGCCAAGCGTTTTCAGTGGAGGGCATGGCCTCGGCCAAGTCGCAGGTCACGCAGTTAGCCTACGTTTGGCTCTAGATTCCACAGGTTTCAGCCCAGCTGCATTAAATTCACTGAGATCGATCCTTGGCCACCCACCGACAGGAATCCAGTGCAGTATTTGGTGGGCGTGGCCTAATTCCTCTACAGCGGCCCCTAGAATATTTGAAAAAATCAGCCCCCAGCCATGCTTTATTCCACAATTATGAGACTTGGTACAAAGGTGTAGCTTGACAGGATCTACAAAAAAGTCTCTTGGGGCCATGGTCCAAACCCAAAAGGAAGTCAGACATTTTGGGTCAAAGTGGCAATTTTTGACAAATTTTGTCGATTTCATTGACGTCATATCTGAGCGAACTCATCCTAGAGCTTTTGAGATCCAGGCTTCAAACTCAGCAGCTCAGCCTTGAGGCATTGACGGTCAAAAATTATCAAAGGAATTTTCGTACATCAAAGTATATGGGCGTGGACAAGCCTCAAATCTGGCCATTCGCCATGACACATCAAAGTAGAATAACTTCCCCTCATTAGTTCCCAGCTGCACCAATCTCACACAGATCGATCCTTGTCCACCCTGTGACAGGACAGCAGTTCAATATTTGGAGGGCGTGGCCGTTGGGCGCAACCAAGTCACAGGTCACGCCACTGCCATACGTTTGGCTGTAGATTCCACAGGTTTCAGCCCAGCTACACCAAACTCACTGAGATCGACCTCTGTCCGACAGGAATCCAGTGCAAAATTTGGTGGCCGTATTTTATTGACGTCGTATCTGAGTGAACTCGTCCTAGAGTTTTTGAGATCCAGGCTTCAAACTCAATCATAAAACTTCCTGTTTCTTTCTAACAGTAGCTGGAGGTTGTCTATATGGTTTCTTAGAGAATACATGTTCAAAGATAGAATAAGAGCAGTGATGTGTCTCACTGTAACAACTATGGTGAAAGCCTTTTGCAGATGGTCAATCTGTTTTTGAACCTCCAGCACAAAATGGGAATGTTTGGAATCTCTGTCATGGTCTTCAGTTTTTTTTGTTTTGTTTTGTTTTGTTTTTTTTTTTTAATCTGAAGCCTTGTCCACACATAGCCAGATCCTTTTAAAATGATGTAACAGAGATATTTTCTTTTATGAAATAAGCTCGTCCACACCTGATTGCTTTAAGAAAAGTGGGGGGAAATTAGAAGGAAATGAGGAAAGAATTCCTGAGGCAGTAAGCTGGGCTGGATTTGCTGACCCTTGATAAGAAGCAGGAGCTAGAGTGGTTTGAGAAGTGGAAGGCAGAGTAGATGAAGGGATGAATGAGTATGTTGAATTTGAGAAGTCTGCGAGGACAGCACTGAAATAGCGATGGATAGGAGCTGAGAGAGGTCTGCAAGAGAGGGTGTAGTTGGTGGTGGTAGTATGACCTGGCTTCCGCAAGGGGGAGCTGTGGCTACGAGAGGATGTCTAGCTGCCGTCGGAGGAATGACGTCGCTGGAAATGACAGAGGATGAAGTGGGCGCTGGGGAAAAAACTGGGAATCAGGGCTGCTCGGATGACGGTAAAGCTGTGGTTTGCTGAGGACCTGAGGATGAGAGCAGTTGGAAAAGCCTTAGTTTGTTATCTGAATGACTGAAGGGGATTCCTTTGTCTTTCAGGGAACATTGGAGGCGAGCAATGGTCCAGGACTTCAGAAGATGGCGAGATGGGATGTCTGGAGAGGGCCGCTGAGATGCAGGCAGGTTTATGTTCTGGAGCTGTGATACCCGGGAATGGCGTTGAGGACATGGAGAACGAGACTGACGGTTGGAACCACGACGCGGCATTGAGGTGGAGTTGAAGGAGCTGGATGAACCTGGGATGGACGCAGAACGGCTGAGGATGAAGAATTGGGACTGGGTTTGAGGATTGAAGATTACCGAGCGCAAGCGTTTGGCGCTTGAAGCTTGTCTCATGATGACAAGAGAGGAGTTTGTTGCAGCAGGTGGAGAGTCGAAGAGATCGTCCAAGTCAGAAGGGTTGGGTTGAAGAAACAGGGCATCTTCCATGGTGAGTAGATTCTGGTCTACGAGTCTGAGATTACGAGCGTAATTGACGAAACGTAACAGACAGAGAAGAATTCATGAGCGGGATACATTTAGGCTAACTTGGATAATTAGAGGTGTGGTTTGGGGCGTGGCCCTGAATGTCACACTGCCCTGCTCCCGAACCTAAGTTAACACATTAACTACAGAAGGTGCCTGAGCAGAATGTAAGAACTACAGAATGTTTTGGGCATTATATGACTGATTTAACCAAACCACTGTTTGGATTAGTGTTGCCATTTAAAATGAAGCTTAATAAAAATTTCTAAATAAAAGCCTTGACCAGTTTTACATCATGTAATTGCTCTTTTGGGCATTATTTAACTGGTTTTACCAAACCACTGTTACACATTGGATTACTGTGGCCATTTAAAATGAAGCTTAATAACAATTTCAAAATAGAAGCCTTGACCATTTTTACATCATGTAATTGCTTGTTTGGTCTTTATGTGACTGGTTTAACCCAACCACTGTTACACATGGGATTAGTGTGGCCATTTAAAATGAAGCTTACTGAAAATTTCAAAATAAAAGCCTCAATATTCTTCTAAGGTTAGTGCACCGCCAAAGGTGGTGCAATGATATTAGCCCTTATTATCTTTTTCTCTCAGGTTAGGCCCCTGCCTTGCACAGCAAGACAGTGCATTAGCATTAGCCTTCTAACGAAAATAAGCTATTAGCTATTTTTCTTACATATTAGCCATGTTTAGTATTCTGAATGGAGTAAGTCAATGACAGACAACATGCTAGTGATGCCCCACATGCTACTGACAGCATTCATGGTAACATTAACATTTTGACAAATTCATGTAGCTGATTCATTAATTTTACCTTAATGAATGGTGCAAGTCCAGGTTAGTTAACATTTTTGTGACTCTCCAAAGGCTATTGACTACAATTTGGCTTAGCTTAGCATTGATGCTACTTTTTAGCATCAGAAAGCTGTGTCCAAACCAGGGTTCGATTTGCTATAAGTCTCCCCCAATTCTCTTTCTGCCTCTTTGCTGCCTATTATAATTCATTTTTACAAAACTTTACTTTGCTGTTAGGTGATTAGAAATGCTTGCAAGCTAATGCAAATTTGTCTATAAGCAGTAGAGATCAGCTTTGGTTTTGGCTGTTCTGAAATTGGCCTTTGCTTTAGTTTGCTGGACTAACTAATCTGCATTTAAACTAAACAAAAACTTCAAGATGGTTTTAAAGAATTGCCCTGTTACATGATCTGAGAATTACTTGAAAGGATAAAATATATATTTATGTGCATATGTTAGCACCAACATATGCTAACATATGCATAAGGTAAATAAGGGCTGAATGCAAAATGCACCTTCCTCTTCACATTTTTTTTACTACTCTTTACATCAATCATCTAAAATCTTACCTATCTGAACTGAAATTTGGACTGGTTTGGGTGCTTGACTTTGGGTTGCCATCCTTTTCTCAGTGGATAAAACTTTACTGCACTTTTTCACTGCTAAACTGCTTGCATTAGAATATTGTGTTGTTTTTCTTCCCTTTTGTCAGATTTAAATATAGGCTAATAACTAAACAACTAAAACATTTTTAAAATGGGACATGGTGCATCAAATATATCTTTGGATGTAGTTTGGTGGCAACCTACATCCAAAGATAAATTGACCATCGCCATTTAGCCATTTCCCGAATCAGAAGCTACAATGGGAAGCCAACTTCAGCTTCGATCCAGACAGTTAGTTAGGAACGCCGCCACAGCTAGAGGATCAGACTGACGTTTCCTTCTGTTCAGTCTTGTTTTGTTTAGGATCCTGCTCAAAGTGCGCATGCTATTAATGGTTTCAACCACAATGCAAAGCCGCATCTGTATCTCTCCATGTTTTATACCAAACATGAAGGGAAACTCAACCAATTCCTGTTAGCCACTGTACTAGCCTAGCATAATACTGCCACTTCCTGGACATAAAATTATCACGTATATAAGTATCACGTTTTGACAAGATATGTATCACGTTTTGACAAGATACGTATCACATTTAAACAAGATACGTATCACGCTATAACATGATAAGTGCTTGAAAAAATTTTTTCCTGCGTGATAGCAATACGCTTCCGTAGGTATCGGAGTAAAGTGAGTTGATTAAAAATTAATAGACCTCATTTTAGATTTTGTTGGTAAAAATCTTGGGCTGCACAGTGGCGCAGTTGGTAGAGCTGTTGCCTTGCAGCAAGAAGATTCTGGGTTCGATTCCCGGCCCGGGGTCTTTCTGCACGGAGTTTGCATGTTCTCCCTGTGCATGCGTGGGTTCTCTCC
>CAEGAE010026078.1:0-29802 GCA_903067095.1 Girardinus metallicus
TAACTCTGTGGTGACGTCATCGCCACTTGCTGTTTGTGCAACCTTAGTTGTTCTCAAGAGGGAACAGGAGAAAAAAATTGTAATCAGTATATTTAACTTTTTAAATATACTGATTTAAAATACTAATTTGATTGTATTTTCTTACAATCAAATTTAATTGTAAGAAAATACCATAAGAAAAGACTTTTGATATTCTTTTGATTAAAAACATGTGTGTAGTGATTTCTCTAAAAGAACAAGTCCAGTGGGTACCAGCTTGGTCAAATAAGGTTTTTCATAGCCTGACAGAGGAATGACACAGACCAGCTACTCCATCATTTGAAACCATTCGTAATTGGTTGTACTGAGGGGCATTGAAAAAAGAGAAGCAAGTCCAAGAATAACAGAGATTCTTTTTGAATCTGTGTCTTCATCTCCATTAAGTAGTGAGGACCATGGTAACAGGTAAATAGCCTGTACTTGTATGGTGCTTTATCTTGTCCAGAGGATTCCAAAGCACCGTACACAACATTCAGAATTATTCAGTCATTGACACACACATACACGCACAGTGGCCCCATGGTTCCGTGCGAGTATGGATACCACCATAGCTCGTTCTCCCCAGGTTGAGTTGCACCTGTTCAACAGCTTTTGGAACCCGTAGCTATCAAAGATGCACAGAGGCTCCCAGACACGACCACAGCTGTTGCTTCAATGAGCCGATGGCAGGAGAAACCCAGAACCACATGCTTGGATGAACTGCTGCCCACCTACACTCAAGCACTGTGAGGCAGAAATCATTTATCATAAATTCTTGACTTTGACAGAGTGGGCTGGATCTTGTTCTGTTTCTTTAGGGTTCAATATTTTAACCATTGAGCCTTCAATGGCCAGAAGTTTCAATTTATGTATTTATATAGCACCAATTCATAGCAAATATCGTCTCAAGACTCCTGAAAAAAATTTTTTCAATTAAATCATACATACATTCCAATTGATCCTAGTTATTAAACAATTAATTATTCAAAGTAGTTCTTTGTTTCCATCTAAGGAAACCCAGCAGATTGCATCGAGTCACTGACTTGCAGCATTCACTCTCCTCAACCAGCTTGTTGTATCGTTGACTTTACAGCAGTGGTGCCCAAAGTTGGTCCTGGAGGGCCGGCGACCTGCATGTTTTAGTTTTCTCCCTGGTTTAACACCTGGATCCAGTGATGGCTCATTAGAGGCCAAAGAAGAACATTGACATGCTGAAAAGGTTGTTACTAGCAGCAGGGAGAGAACTAGAACATGCAGGATGCCGGCCCTCCAGGACCGACTTTGGGCTCCCCTGGTTTACAGCAATCCCTCAAACTGAGCATGGATAAAAAGACCAGTTAACAATCAACAGCAATTTCCTTAATTTTGGGAGATGGGTGACTGGCCGATTTTGTAAAAAATATTCCCACCCCCAAAGTTACAAACTTCAGTATATTTCATTTGTATTTTAAATTACAGGTAGAAATTGGGTATGTGTCAGGAAATCAATGAATTAAAATGATCTCTGCCATTTCTGGTCAGCAATAGCGGTCTGATATTTGTTCAGAATTAGGCTTATCCACTGATATTATTTACCTCAGGTCTAAAAATCACCCACTGTCCTCTTCTGCTACCCTGTGATAGACCGGCCCACCGGGTCAGGTCTGCAGGTTTGTAGTTAATAGTCACCCCACTGTTACCAACCAAGTAATTTTCTTGCTCTATTCAATGATATTTCAGAAAAAAATATTGAAATATTGGTATTGATCAAAATCAGAATCGGCAGGTCAGGCTTTTTAAAACTTGGTAGTCGGTTTTTCTACTATTGTCTGGTAGACAATAGTAGAAAAACCAGACAATGGCAATCAGTGCAGCATATCTGTATCTATATCTATGTATACAGATATAGATATGCTGAAATAAATGCACTACTTTGTGTTTCTGATATATATACTATCAAAAAGGTCAAAGATTATGAATCATTTTTCAGGATACTTGTATATGTGTAGTGTTAAGATAATTTTCACTGTAGATTTTAAACAGATATTGTTTTTAAAGACTTCTTAAAAACAAAAATTGATTTTATGGTATGGAAACGTGTCCAGCTAGTATTGCACATTTGAAAAAAAAAAAAGAAACACACTGCACAAAGTGGGAAAATATTAACAAAAGATGTTACCAATCCTTTTAAAAAAAAAAAAAAAGTGCTTCAAGTTTGCGTCATGCATGTTCACTGTTAGAGGGACTTTTCTTTAAACAATAAAAAAATGGTGCTAAGCCAAACAAGAAGGATTATATTTGTCCAAAATTTCCTAATTTTATATTTCACATATGGAAAAAAATATGCTGACATAAGCATCCTAAGTGTTTCAAATGTGCTTCTTGATTGAGTCTCATAAAAAGTTGTTTAAACTGTGATAAATATAAAATAATAGGCTGATCACATAAATTCAATGGATCAGAGGATGTGTATGAAATCATTACTTCTAAATGTCCGTCAGTCTGTGTGTCTGAGAAATAGACTTAAATAAAAATAAAATCATCCAAAAAAAGATTTCTTTTTAATTTTATTTGAAATATTTGTACATGTATAAGCAAAAAGGATCAGTTGTTGTATATACCTCGTCACTAACAAGAACCAAACATAAATATACACTTTCCTCAACATGATGACTGTTTCTTGTACAAACCACAGAGAGCATAGTAACTGACCGCCTGAAAAAATAAATCATCCCTGAGACCATAAATCAGAGGACTCAAGCATCTGGGAGCTATAATAAAAGTTACGTAATTAAAGTACCTTACGTTAATAAATAACATGAAATCAACCTGAAGCACAGCGGCTTCAATGAAGGGGCACCACAGCTGGATGAGACAGAGCAGCAGCTGGAAAGCGTGGAGAATCACAGTTCTGAGGCCTTTCCACGTCGACTTTTTATTCTCCCCCGATGCGGCTTTGGCCACCTTCATGATCTGAATGTAGCTGAACACAATCACAACACACATGACCAGGAAGTAAAACTGACTGATGGCCGATCGCAGGTGACCCTGCCATTTGTACAGGATGAACATCTCCACGGAGCATATCCGGCCTGCGGTGTAGAAAGTAAGAGCAGAGGACGCGAAAAATATAGAGATTATAACAACACAAGGCACGGAGCTCAGACTGTGGATAATGAGGACAAGCTGGAGGGTGGTGCGGGTGGTGCACAGCTCCGCGTGCCGCAGGGGCAAGCAGATTGCCACGTAGCGCTCCAGGACCATCGCAGTGAGCGTGAACGGTGTAACAAACGTGTACACCGACAAAACAATGTAGATGATAAGACACAGCCACATCTGGATGGTGATACCAAAGTAGCTCAGTATGAGCAGCATGTCAGTCATTATCAGAAACAGGCAGTCAGACAACAGTGAAACGGCAAATAAGACGTAGCGCGTGGTGGTGTAAAAGTAGTCTTTCAGAAAAAACGTTGTGATCAGGAAAAGGTTTATGCAGAGAAAAACACATACCAAAACCTGAACCAGAATGACCTTGTAGCTAATGTTTATGGAATAAGCTTGCTCTGTAAGCGAGTTATTGGATGCCATGTAAGCAAAAAACAGACATGTATCAAACAACAGATCTAAACATAAAGGTGATGCTGCCTTGTGTTGTAATCTTTTTTGAGAGATAATCTAAAACAGGATGTTTATATTTTCTTTGCTGCAGATGAAATAGTCACAAACATGTCCATTGCACCCAGTCAACAATCTGAACATGGCACACCCACTGCTGTCTTCAGTCGAGTCTGGTGGAGGCGTCTGGGAGAGCAGCAGAAACTCTTTATAGGAGAAGTTTAGACAACAGGGACCTCAGTGGTGCGACGTGTTCTCACAGCACCGCCTTTCACGTTCATGTAGCAACTCGTGCTGATAAACTAAATTTTGTTAAAAACAATGCTTACGTTCACACGGTGTCAAGTCTTGTCCTTAGCGCCATCTTTTAAAACTAGATGCTGACATTATACACCTCTTTACAAAATGTGTGGTATTTTCAGCTGTAGGGCACTGTGGCCCTCTGTGAAAAAGTGGCACATATTTAAATACAACTAAATAGAAAATAATATGTTGATAGTTGAACAGAAAAAGTTACTAAATGTTGATGAACTCCATCAGCATGGAGTTCAAGCCCAGAGTCACACACAGTAGCCATCACTGGCCGTTCACAACTTCAAAATACTTCGATTGGCCAAACTGGGTGCTTCCTTCTATCACCCGCTTCTACATTATCTCCTGACTCTCCCCTTCTGGACTGCAGTAATGATGTGAAGATTATTGTCAACATTGGAATCCATTTCAAACTTATTTCACGATTGGTTAACCCTGGAGGAAGGTATTTCTGGGCAGCTTTGGCTCTTTTTAGTCTATTGGTATCCAGGTGAAAGGATAACCTTAAAACCGGCAACTAATATAGCTAACTTTTTCACTTATTTTACTGGCCTTGCTTAATCATTGTGGAAGACTTCAACATGACAACACCCAAGACAAGGGTTCAATTTTACTTAACCAAGAAAAAACTAATTGAGATTAATAAGGGGGAGCGAATAAGGAAACTAAAGTTGCACACTAACCGCTTAATGTTCACTTCGGTTCTATCCCATGTAGTGAGTTTTTCCATTCTACGCTTTGTTCCTTGCTATTGCGGGCAGCTGATGTTTGCAGCAACACTGAGTAATGAAGAACCTCCAGGTCGTGGTTCTGATGGACTCAAATAAACGGTGGAGATTATGGAAAGGTTTTCCATCTTGTTTGTGAGTAAACCTATCAACTGAACTGATTGTAGACGTCACCTGATTATGTGAAATACGCAGTGATATCCGTCCTGTGATCCAGTTTGAGAACTGAGAAGTCAGAAGTGAGGGAGGCAGCATGATCCCCCTTCCTGTTAGCCCAATGTCCTCCTGGTGAGAAAAAGAAAAAAAAAAACATTTATAAATTTGTACTTTTTTCAACATTTTTCAGTGTTTCTCAAATCATTTCAAGCTGAGGACCACTTAACCCATTTAACAAACATCACGGACCACCTAATCTGAAACTGATAACACAGCTTAATGTATAATACAACCTGAAATGAGAATATTAGTCTTTTATTGTTGTTTTCTTTTGTTCATCCTAATGATGAGGGTGGTGCTGTTTGGTAAATGTGACTGGCCACGACAAAGCCATGGACAGGTTTACTTGGACATTTTGAGTTTTTCACAGATTCTGAAAGTGTCTAAGGTTTCCAGTGATATCAAACAAAAGGAAATAAAAAAAGTTGTTCTTTACTACCAAGTGTTGTGTGCGTTCTTTTAGAGCTATTTGTGATTTAGAAGCACAATTAAATAAAAATAGATTTCAGTTGCTTTGGCAGAAACAAAAATCCTTTTCTGCACTATTAAATATAAAACTAATCCACCCATTTCTGTCAGTTGTATTTGTTAATTGTATTTAGTTAATTTAATGTAATCATTTTTGATTAAATAAAAATGACAATAGATGTAGTCGTTTAAGCAGAGCATCCAAAGCAAACAAAGTCATAAAAACCAAAAACAGTTCTGACTGAGTCGAGTCCTACCGCTCACTGTATAGAGTTGTTCAAAGCAATCCAATCACTAGAGAATGACTTACAGAATGCCCTTTCTCTGGTCATATAAGAAGTCCTGGAGTAGTTTTCTTTCCATTGGTATCTGAAGCTTTTCTTTTGAGTAACGTGGTTTTAAGCCAGTTTCCATTATTATTTTTTAACACAATCCTTTGGTAAGTTAACTGTAGTGTCGCACTTTGAGCTCACGTCAGGGCAAATAAACGGTTGTTTGCATGCAGAACCTTGCCGACCACTAGTGGGCGTCCGCGGACCACCCGCGGTACGGGGACCACAGTTTGAGAAAAACTGCTCTATATTGATGAACAACCCCCCATTTCTCTTGGTTTGTTCTCCTAGGAGTATGATGAAAAGGTATTTATTGGGAGCTGTAAACCAAAGACGCTTGCATCAGGGAAACAAAATTGTATTGTTTATGTAGCTCGTCCACCTCCGAATAACTGGCTATTGCCCTTTGCTGCCATTTGTTCCCCTGCCTTTGGTATTTGCATACTTATGCAAATTGAACTCAAAGGCCATCAAGCTGAGCTCAACAAGAGGGGGGACAGAATGCTGAACATAGCAAGGCCCCAGTTGTGGTTGACATGTACCTAACAAAGTAAATCCATCAGTATAACATTCAACAAAGGTCATTTCATAGTTGTTCATAATATATTCTTGTTCACCATTCACCAACACACCAACCACAAGACAAACAAACAGAAAATGTAACAAAGCACAAATCACACCTGCAACACCCCCACTCTCAGACACACAACTCCGCAGGGGTACACTCTCTGTGCTAGCAGCAACACACATACACAGACTCTGCACTGAGCAGCGACCCAGAGTTTGGCGTTTGATGTACTCTGTTCAGTTTTTCAAATCACTAACCTTCATATATGCCAGCGGTGCATCCAAATTGTAGAGATTATCCTTTCTCCATTTAGGTTCTTATAGTATGCGGTTCAAGAACAGTCAGTGAGTTGAATTCCTGAATTTCATTTATTGAGACTAAATGCAGTGCTGCTCCACTGTCATGCTTCCTTACGAGCTAATGCAGCAAAATGGCCTCTAAAAAAAGTTTCTGTTTCCTTTTGTGAGCCTTTGTCTAAGCTACACCCTAAAGAGTGTGTCCCTTCCGTTAACCTTAACTAAGTGTGTGGATGTGTGTGTATATGAATATGCAAGCAGTTAAAAAAGATAGAGACAAACACGGAATTATTCGTACCTCAATAAAAACCCATTTTGTCTTATAAAAATTCATGGCTAGCCCAAACATAATGATAAAGACTCAGACCAGCTGATTATTTTTGCAATACATATAAATAGCACTACATGCTAGCACTTTATTCTTTGATATAAAGTGTAGTTAGGCAATGCAGTCAAATGATGCAAACCAATAGCCACGCATAAACTTTTCTTTTAATCCAAAGGGAAAGTAAAATTCACATAGTAAGTTAATATTACAGTTCCAGTGATTCACACTGTTGGAGCAATTAATGCGGTCAGCTGTCAATTAAATGGTTTTGGTGCTGTACCCTGCTTGATCCTGCTAGTACTATCCTGAAGTAGTTAGGGAAAATCTGAAAATAGCCAGGCTGAGCCGTGCCGGCTCTGCTAATGAAGAATGATTCTGGCCAAAGTGGACAGCGCCTTGAGAAAATTAATTTCAGTGTAACAAAGAATGATTAGACACAAGGAAGAAATAAACAAAACTAGAATCACTAAAAATTTAACTACGTTAAGATATAACCAGGCTGATCTGATCAAGGAAAGAGACTAAGGAACACGGCATAATAATTACACTAGAATCAATATATCAAGCCCCAAAACAACACAGAATCTGACACGTATCATCAACTCTGCTGACAATTCAGATAAAATATTTGAAGATGTATTCATCGTGAATCACATTCACATCTATGTTCAATAAATTTCAGGTCCTTCAGTTTGTTAATATTTTACTCTGTCCAGACAGCGGAACACGTAATGCTTCAGAGCAACTAAAAACGCCTCGTCTCTGAGGCCGTAGATAAGAGGACTCAGACACCGTGGAGCAAGATTTAAACAAATGTAATTAAAAAATCGAACTTTTATATATAAATTAAGATCAATCTGAAGCACAGCAGCTTCAATGAAGGGGGTCCACAGCTGGATGAGACAGAGAAACAGCTGGAAAGCATGGAGGATCACAGTTCTGAGTCCTTTTCGTGTTGACTCTTTGTTTTCTCCAGATGCAGGTTTGGCCACTTTCATTATTTGAACATAAGAGAAAGCAATGAGGATACACATAATCAGGAAGTAAAGCTGACTGACCGCAGACCTAACATGACCCTGCCACTTGTGCAAAATGAACACTTCTGCAGCGCATATTGTATATTGTTTAAACAAGCTCACAATGACTGAAGAAAAGAAGACTATAAGAACCACAACAGAGGGTATGATGCTGAGGCTATGAATAATGAGGATGCCCTGCAGTGCTCTGCCTGCAGTGCACAGCTCTGCATGATGTAGTGGCATGCAGATAGCCACGTAGCGCTCCAGGCTCATGGCTGTGAGAGTCAGAGGAGTGACATAATTATACGTAGATGACAGAATGAAAAAGAAAAGGCACAACCATGTTTGTAAAGGAACAAAAAAATGGCTCAAAAGCAGCAACACATTTGTCATTATTAGATTTATGCAATCAGAAAATAATGCATTGGCAAACAAAATATAGCGCATGTTTGTGTAGAAGATTTCCTTCATAAAAAATGTTATAATTAGCATCAAGTTAATGCAAAGAAGAACGGCAACAAACACTTGAACAAAAATCACTTGGTCACTGGGCGCTTGACCTGAAGATTTACCAGCATAAAGAGAACTGTTGTTAGTCATTGAAATTTTACATTCAAATACAGAAATACTATTAAAAAATACTTTACAAGATGTTCAGATTCCTGAATCAAAACATCCACAATATTTTGTTAGTCACCTTAAAATTTCTCATCATAACCTTCAAACATGGAACTTACACTGATTAACACAAAAACACACATTTAAGGTATCTGATGCCAGCTTGTCTTTCATACAGACCATCTATATATTGCAACGCTTTACAACTCTATTGTGGCATAAAGGCTCATTGCAAGCACAAATGCCCTCCTTAGAGCTGCGTCTGTGTCTTAAACTTATATCACCGTCCAGCTCATGCGTGGAAACAATGTTGTCATAATAACACACCTCTGAGCTGTCTGATAATGAGGTACTGTAAAACCTGTACTGACAAGATTAACCCATGGAGTTTTAAATGCAGTGTAAAGAAACACTAAATACAAAAAAGCAGTTAATAAATTGTTTGTGTGCTATTGTCTCTTTCTAGAATAGTGATTGAATAGGAATGGGTCGCAGGACTGAATCCGGGGGTACCCCGCATGTGACTTCTCACCGCTGATGAGAAGTTACGTATTGACACAAAAAAATCCATGTTCTTTAAGTAAAATGTACCAGCTCTCTATTTCCTTCAGTAATATTCAATTAAGTTAAGTTTATTTATATAGCACCAATTCACAACAAATGTCATCCTAAGACACTTTACAAAAATGTATTTAAATTCAGTCGCACTTGCATTCCAACTGACGCTAGTTATCAAAAGTAGTTCAGTTCACCTGTTCTCCGCTGAGATTTTGACCTACCTGGCATGAGCTTCTTTTTAATGGAAGCAATGGAATAAATTATGTGTTAAACTTTAGAATGGGAAGTATCTACCCGCTCATCTACTGGGTTACAGAATAGAAGAAAGGTGAAAGAGTACATTTGATCTGAGGCCTGTACCCTGTCTGGCCTCAGATCTCCGCCGTAACTAAGGGGCCTCAATTCCCCGACATACTTAGCCGAGGTAGCGTCGGAACCTGCAAAGTTGCGGGCGCCTGTCTCCACCTATGCGGCCATCAATAGGGTGGAGGGGTTCACGGAGCGGAGTTTTCCCTCTGTTCTCCCTCTGCATCCGGGCCTCGCTGATGTGTTTGGGGCCAAGACGTCCAGATTGGACCAGCAGCCTGTACCCCCTTCTTAGCACTATCAGCTGATTACCAGATTTTGTGTTAAGGTAAACAAAACTTTTCTTATTAGCAAAGACAACTCCGGATGTCATCTGTGCCTGATCCCAGAAACATATACTTTCTACAGAAAAATCAGCATCTGTTCCACTGACACCAGTCCTGGTGTGCGTAACACACGCTACAATCACAATCTTTAACATGTTTTCTGGAGATGTTGGCATCAGAGCCGCTGGCCCCAAGCCTCCATGGGGACAAAGCGGAATTTTATTTTGGGACCCTTTATATCTGCTACTAATGTGAATTGCTGCAAATCAACAAACGATTAGATAATTCGAACAACTGCTATAAACTCATTGCATCTCTGAATAGTGCTGTTTATATCTTATATGCATATCATCTAGTGGTGGCAAAAGCAACAATAAACTAGTATGCTCTGGACTTAAGATGAAGTACATGAACACATATTCATGACATACTTTGATTAAATTAATTCATCTTCGGTGTAATTCCAGTACCGAAAAATTAACTTTATACCAGGTGAGTCTCTCTCACCTGAGAATGTGAACCTGTGCTGGGCTGATTCTGTGCCTTCGAATAATTTGAACAATCCTCCTGTAGAAGATTCATAACTTATAACTTAAGAGTCTGAAACAGGAACAGGTCTGAACAAACAGTCTGTGTGCTACACTCAAAAGAGAGATTCATTTGATGCATCAAAGAGTGATGTCATCACTGCTGATGTCATTGTTACCAGTGAAAATGAACATTCTAATGGTGCGTTCACATCAAACACGTTTTGAGCGTCAGGCGAGTCTGGTTTACATTCAAAGTCTATGTGGAGTGTTGGATGCGCTAGATGTGTCAAACGCTCCAAACGGTTCAAATCGCGCTGCGCCAGACTAGACTTGTCATGATAACAAATTTTGCTGAGCGATTAATTGTCTCGAAAATTATTGCGATAAAAGATAATATTGTTTGAAGACCGTTTCAAACTGAAGAAATGGTAATAACATAATAATGCAAGCAACATCCTGCCAAAAATAGATACACTTTATTTAAAAAAAAAAAAACATTTAACACTGGAACTGGTAAACACAATAAACAAAATGACCAAAAACAAAAATAAAATTAACTCTCAGTCTCCTTTAACAAAAAAATGCACTTGAATAAAAACTAAACGCAACATAAAGTAAAAATAAAAACTACATTCAACCAAAAGAGTGCAGATTGAGGTCTGTACACTATCTTGCCGTTCAATAATCATTAGATTTACATAGAGAAGATGGGCACATCCAACAACCTGATCCAACAGTTCACTCCTCCCTTAAGCCCAGTTCACACTACACAATTTTTTGTCCCCTTATGACAATCTTAGAACGTCAAATGGTCATAACCGATCATCCTGTACTGTGTGATATTACGACTGATATCGCCAAGGTGGTATTCCTACTACCATTAATGCGGCTCGTACCGCTGCGTGCCCCCTCACAATGTATATATCAACATATACGCCCAACGCACGGGATTGAGCCCGTGCGTTTTCTCTCCCTAACTGGGAGAGAAAACGCACTTTGTCGAATGGGACCGAAAGTCAATCAGAAAGCACGTATTCCCCTTCGTACTTTCTCAGGGGAAAGCACAGAGGGGAATCACAAACAGCTGACATGGCGCGACTCAAAGTCCAGTGGACATTGGAGATGATATGTGGAAACAACATTAATGTTTATTCAACATTTCGTGCAAAGAAAATCCACAGAAATTACAATGAGAGGAGTTGGAGCAAAATTGCGACCGCAGTTGATTCCAGTAACTTTTCAGCTGTTCATCGTTAACGTGACATAAATAGGTAGTGTCTCTTAGGTTTTGAAAACGGATCGACGATCGTCCGACAATTTCAAAATCATGTAGTGTGAACTGAGCATTACAATAAGGAAATGAGGAAGGGATGGATCAGTGGAGAGCACCACAGGTGAGCCTTTTTTCATTCAGTATCATCAATAGAATGAGGAAAAAGTCAGGAAGAAACTATAAAGCGGATAAATTAAAATGAGGTTGATAATTTTCATTTATCGTGCGATTAATTGATTTATTGTTTATTGCGACATGCCTGCGCTAGATGCTCAAAGCGCACCACAATAGCCCTCAACGCACCTTCACATAGAGTTTGCCTGATACTCAAAACGCATTTGGTGTGAACGCACCATTATATGTCCAGTGTCACATTAGGTCAGTGCTTCTCAGTTCCAGTCCTCAAACCCCCTGCTCTGCATGTTTTAGGTGTGTCTCTATTTCAGAGCAGCTGATCCAAATGATTGCATGACCTCTTCTGCAGTCATCAAGAACTGCAGAAGCCTGTTAATCACCCACAGACTCAATCCAGGTGTGTGGCAGAAGGGGAACACTTAAAACATGCAGGGCAGGGGGGTCTGAGGACCGGAATTGAGAAACACTGCATTATGTCCATCATATTAGGACCAAAGCCCGGTCCTAATATGATGGACTCATTGTTCTGGGTCAGGGGTAACGTTTAGAGGTAAGATGTGAATTAAATTTTAGTTAATGTTAGGGTTAGGAATAGACTAGTATTGGTTACCGTTAGGGAAAATGTGTGGGTTAGGCAGAATCGCAGCTACTAAAATGAAGGGAAATCAATGCAAAGTTGTAATATGGGTTGAAATAGTTTTGACAAACCTGTATAGCATTTTGTTTTCTAAATCATTCCATAAATAACCAATGATGATATAATGTTAGGTTGTATTTCTTCCAATTGCATAGCTGCAGTACAATAGTAGTCTAATGTGTTGAATGTGCTGAGACACATTCAACACTTTAGAAACCAATCAGAACCAAAAGTTTGCTTTTTGGTTCTGATTGGTTGTTTCTGGACAGTAACAGTCAGAGGGATTTTCACAGATTCTCTGTTTCATATTCTGTCAAACACTGTTAACAAATATTCATCCATCCATCATCTAACACACTTATCCTTGCACACACACACGCATTCACACCTTAGGACAACTTAGAGAGATCAATTAATCAATTCTTTTTTTTAGAAATTTTACCTGATCAGCTTTTATATAGGAAAGATTTAATAATCTTTCTTAAGCTGTTTTGAACTCTGAAACTGATCTTGTGTTTTCTCCATTGATTTTGGAGTCATGAATTGTATTTGCGTTGAGGCCTGTGTCTGTTTTTATTTCCTAAATTTGTGTGAAACCTCAAATTTCCATAATGCCCAGTTTTAGCAAACCTGGGTTTGAATAGTGACCTGGGCTAGTGCCACCTGGGTGTGGGTCGGCGTAAAGGCCGAGCTGGGCATAGATTGGTCTTAAAGCCAACGGCAACATGAAGGCCCTCCTTGCAACCAGTGGAGGTTGGTCGCATGGACGTCTGTCTTTCCTCGGACATCCATGTTTGTGTGGAGGTTTGGCTTTGCATGGACTCTTCTGTTTGTAACCTGGGAGTGGGTCGGTGCAAAGGCTGAGCCAGACTATGCATGGAGACCCCTTGTTGATTGAAGGTCTGTCTTTGCTTCGACTCTTCTGTTTGCAGGAGGGTCTCTGGTTGGGTGGAGACTCTAGGATGGTTATTTTCCAGAGCATGTTTCAACTTTACCTTCAGCTCTGCAACCTGACCCTGCAGAGATTTCACCGTTTCCTCCTGTTCTTTGAATTTGGAAGCTTGCTCAGTGTGACTTTTGAGCTGCTCCTCATATTTCAGTCTCACTCTATATTCTTCAACCATTACTTCTATCAGACCTTTATTGCGGGAGGCATATTTTTCAGCCTCCCTCTTGAAGTAGTCCAGCTGTTGAAGAATGCTCTTGTCGGCTGTAACTGTGGAAGAGCAAGAAACCTTTGATAGATTTTTAACCTCTGGCACGTTTCTTCCATGTTCATGTTTGACCTGCATGTGACGTTCTTTTTCTAACATTTTTTGCAGTTTTTGAATCTCCTCCTGCTGTGATTTGACTTCAGCCTGATATGCAATCCTTCGATCTCTTTCCTCAAGGAGATCAAAAGTCTTGCTCTGCAATTCTTTTTTAAGATCGTCTACCTGTTTTGTGAGATCTCTGACGTGTTGACTTGTCTCTTCCACGACTTCCACTGAGGGGGTAATCTCGAAGCCAGCAGACGGAGTTGTTTCCTGCTCGACTTCCAATGATGTTGGACTGTCAAAGTCGCCGGAAGGACCTGATTCCCCCTGGATCTCTGTCGATTCATCTTCCGGCTTAATGGGGCTGTTGCTGTCATCTTCCAAAGGGAAAACGACAGCGTCGTAGTCGACTTGGATGTTGAGGTCCATCATGTCGACCCATGAAAGCTTAGCTGGAAAAGCTTCATGTTCACAAGCAATCTGTTGTTGCTTCATGTCTATATTCTGGTCAATTCTTGCTTTTCTGTGATATCTGGAATCGTTTCGATAAATTTTGAAAAGTGATCTGTCGCGATAGAACTGTGGAACAGGTCTGAGAAAAGTCTGTCTGTGATCTACATTCAAGAGAGAGGTTCCTTTGTGATATCATAGAGTGATGACATCACTGCTGGTGTCATTGATACCATTGGAACTGAACATTCTCTTGTAGCCTGATGCAACCCTGGCTCCAGTCAAGTTTAACGGGGGCATCTGCTTATTTTGGGGGGGTAAAATGAATACATAGCAATAATAATATTACTCAAGTAAAAGAAAACTACTCATATAAATACCTTTTCTTCCAAAAAATTTACTCAATGTAACAAGTACTACACACTCTTGGACATAAACAACATCAGTAGCTTACAGGCTACTAGTTAACAAGTTTAAGGTGCTGTATTGGTATTAGCTAGTCATCTTTTAGCTAATATTACCTGCATCCAACAGAATTACTTCACTCAGTCGGTTAGTTTGGGGCGAAAACTGCACAAAGTTATTTGCATTTTGCTGGTTTCCTGCCATAATTCTAACACACACCTGTGCAGCTCTGCACAGCAGCAGCAGGTCTCCTTCGGTGCCGCACAAGTGTAACCCAGCGCGAGCGTCTTAGCGCTTAAAGGTGGCTCGGAAAAACAGGTTACGACATGTTAATAACGGGTTAAACAGTTTTAACTGCTGAAAAAAGTGACAGAAGGCACAGATATGGGAAGTGCGGAAGCCCCTATTGTATCAAATCGACATAGGAATTACAGAGAGTTGGCCACTTTAAGGTGGCTTCCAGTCCAGGGAGGCACGGCTGACTCTGTGGGAGGGCAATGACCCCCAATGCCCGCCCATGCTGCTGGGCCTGAAGGAGGCAAACATACCACACAAAATTCTTAAACAAAATCCAAAGAGACGAGTATGGAAGAGCTGCAGCTCTTCTCGACACCAGTCTGCTGCAGCAAGTGTCGTTAGACAGAAACAAACAAAAGCTGTCAAACCCTGCAATGGGTCATGAGGCCAGAAATCATTCTTGCAAGGATAAATTCAATTTATTCTCCCTATCTTATCAGTTCTCGTGGAACCAGTTGGGAATTTTGTGGTGGGAAAAACTATGGGGCTTGTTAGGAAGCTGCCTGTCAAGTTGGCTCTGCAGACCTGGCAGATGGAGCTGAATGGAACAGGGTGGATGCGAGCAGAGAGTCAGTCTGTCGGTTATTTATCACAATGCGACTTCTGCAGACTCGCAGATTCCTCTGCTTGACCCCGCGTATTCCTGGTGTCAACCCGGGACGAAAACATCGCCAACACCGGTGTCAGAGATGTCACTCTGTTAGTGGGGCAGAAACTCCAGGACAAGGGGCTGTAATTAATCCAGAGCCCAGATGACAGGCTGGGGACCCTCCTGTTTCAGCACACAGAATAGCTGAGGGTTTGTGTTGTAGCGGGGATTACAGAAATGAAGCACAGGGGAGTAAGAGTAGGCAATTATCTCTTGTTTCTGTTTTGCAGCTTTTTAATGAGGTCTGACCAGAGCAACGTCAGAAATTCGTGAACGTTTCAAATTCTGCTGTTTCAAACAACAGCAGAATAGAAGCAGCTGGACTCCATTTTGTTTTCAAAATCTGAGAATGTGAATGTCATTGATTTTTGTTTCCCTCTGTGATTTTGAAAGTCGGAGGTGTTTCATTATTTAGCATTTTAAAGCAAATTTCAATCTGTATGCTTGTATAAAAACTGCATAATATACCCAACTGTAATTTCATTTAGAAAAGCATACCAGTGAACTGGTATGACTTTGCAAGACAATTCCAACTCAAACATTTTCATATTTTGTCCAATTACAACAACAAACTTTAATTTAGTTGGGATTTTAGAAAATTGTGAAAAGTGTGGCATACATTTCTCACCTATTCTGATATCTTGAATAATCTCTAAATAATGTCTAGTTTGGCGGATTATCTTCAGAAGTTACATAATAGCTAAACAGTGCCTATTTGTGTAACTTTATCTCAGTATAAATACAACAGGGCAGCGTAGCAATCTCAAAATCTTTGAACAACTAACAGAGAAGAGTTCAATCCCTCATCTGAAAATGGAAAGTGCTGAAAATATTTTATTACATGGTCATCTAGATGAAGTGGCAGGCTGAGCAACATTAATCAGAGCAGTAGGCGAGAGGCCCATTCTGTAACTCAGGCAGAGCAGCTCAGGTGGGAGAATCCATCAGCAGGGCGACTGGTGGTTGTAAACTCCACAAATCTGCCGTTTAATGAAAAAGACTAACAAGGAAAAAGCTGTTGTTGAGAGAAAAACCATCAGAAGTCTCACTTAAAACTAACCAGCAATCTGACAATAGTTATAGCCTGATGACGCTGCCCCTCCTCATTAGCATTTATTTCTTGTCCTTTTTTCCCAGTTTTGGGGAAAAACTGATAAAAGAAAAAAGGAAAATTGAAAAAGAATAAATGAAAAAGAATTAATGAAAATGGAAAATTTAAAAAGGATAAATGAAAAGGGAAAATTGAAAAGAATACATAAGAAAGGATAAATGTAAAAGGGATAAATTGATTGATTAAAAAGGGATACATTGATAAATGAAAAAGATAAATGAAAAAATTGAATAAAAATAGATAGATAGCATAGATAAGCGAAAATGGGAAAATGAAAAACAGATAAATGAAAATGGAAAAATGGAAAAGGATAAATGAAAAAGGAAAATATGTAAATGAAAAAAGGCCAGGCAAAAATAAATCTGTGAATAAATATAAATGGGAATAAATAATAAATAAATGTATAAATGAATAAATATAAATGCGAATAAAGGTGCCAATTACTTATTATTTATAATAAAATGTATTTTACCCATTCATTTTTTTACACATTTATTTATTTATTTTCCCTATATATTTATTCATTTAATTTGACCTGAAATGGCTATCCATAATAAGGTTGACCTGTTCATTTTTTGGATTAACAGATTAATAATCAGATAGCAAAATGTGCTAAAAGGGAGATGTTTCTTAAAGAGTGAAGCTAAAACTGCCACTTAAGGAGTTCTTGTTAGAACACAGACAAAGGTTTGTTTTATCTTAAATGCAAAATACGTAAAAAAAAATTCAAAACCCTGGATCATTTGGTTTCCATCAATCAGTCAAATTGTGTTTGTATAGCACATTGTCTTAGACCAAAGTATAGCACAAAGTCATAGAACACCTAGTCAACAGTTGATACATTAAATTTTTTCAAGTGCCATCGATTGCTGATTAGTGTTTGATTATTTTTTAAAAACAACTCTGAACGGGTGGGTTTTTAGTCTAAATTTAAAGTCAATCAGTGTTTCAGCTGTTTTCCATTTAAAATGTATGCATTACTTGTAAGATAAAATTTTAAGTATGTGAATAAACCTGACACCTTAAAGCTTTTGTAAGGTAGTATAAACCAACATGTTCTTTGCAGAAGAATAATAATTTCTCAGCAGACCAGGAAGAGTTGTGGTTGGAGGAACGAAGCGGAGGGAAAGCTGCAGTTCAATGAGCAGGAAGAGGGACCAGCAGCGCACTTGGCTGGCACAGTCCAGCCACACAGAGTGCGACATTTGGGCTTGCTGCCAAGACAAAAGAGCTCTGAAATGGTGCCAAAGCAGATTGGGGCGGCGGGGCACGGCCAAAAAAACAAAAAAAAACACCTAATGCTTTCTAAATGTTGTTTATTTGATTGCTGGCACTGGATTGGCCTACAGTTGGAGCAGCTGAGTCTGGTAGCAGAGCTGATGACCTTAAATGCTTGTGTAGGCTGTTCTAAATGCTCTGCCAAACACATAATAAAGAAAACCCCAGACAGCTGGGTGTTGGAAGGGAGTTTTATGAACACCATGCAGTCGGAGGTACACAAAGTCTGCGAGTTCCAACTTGGCACGGCGTCCTCTGGTACCCTTTAGGTTACAAGAGGTGAGAATGGATCACATAATGTTCCCATGCCGACATTTGCAAGCTCTGGTAAGTGATTGTACGCAAGAGCACCTCACGTGTTGCAGCTGCAGAGGTATTATTAAAGTGAATCTGGGGTTAAGACTCAATGGAGCCATATGGCAAAACGACTCCAATGAGACGGGCATGGCCCGAGTCCAGCCAAATGGAACAGAAATTGCCCCCAAAGTATCCAAAAACCTGACTTGGAAAAGTTTTTAAAAAATGGGATGCAAGGCTTGCCATGAGATGCACAGTAAATATTTGGTCAAAAATTAATGGAGGGGAAAAGTCTGCCAAGAGGCCTTTTTGTAGACATCCGCAGGGAGGAAAGCCTGTGCCCATTCTGGCATTAGGAAGAAATTTTCTTTCTCCAGACAACTGGTCACTGGTCTGTCTGCTTTCCAGCAGCCACTTACCAAAACCCTGCCATCAAACACATACCAGCTGTCCAGGTACGCAATGGTTCCAAAAAAATAAAAGATAATAAAACACTGCTCTCTCATGATGCAAACCAAACTGCTTGCAATAGGGGTGAAGGAATCTGATTTCATTACTTTTTCATCAGCTTGTTGTCTGCACCCCACAGCAGAAACACCTCGAGGTGTCTGTTTTTTTTTCTCTTCTTTTTGGGGGGGAAATTTGAGTAAGAGATGGAGACGGAAATGGAGATTGGGATATCGAGATGATGGATGCGAGAGAGTAAATAATCCGATTTCCAACAGCTTTTCCTGAAATGTTTTGTAAGTGGAAATAACCTCAACTTTTCTTTCCAGTGACACTGGACTCCACTGGTTGTACTTAACTTCTGCCCCACAAAAAGTAATAAACTGTGAAGTGGTCAAAGGATTCATCATTTTCACGCTGAACTCATGGGTTGCAGTAAATCATTCTGATTCAACCGGTATCTCTTAGAAAAAGGCAGCAAACACCACAGAGCAGAAACACTACATGAACGCAGAAATACACATTTCAATATAAATATGTTCATATCCTTAAAGTTTTTTATTTTGTCACATTCCAGTCACATATTACAGAGAAAAAGCAGAAGGTTTTCTTCCATCATAGCTCAATCTTATTCCCATAAAGTCTCGTCAGCTTTGGTATTGGTATTTTCAAAACTTTGCAAAAGCACATTTTGTGGCAACCTCAAACTTGATACACACAAAGCAGAGCATCATTGTGAATTTAAAGGAAAAAATGAGAAATGATTCAGAGTCTTTTGCAAATAAAACTCTGAGTAATACTGACTTACCCCATAACCCTTAAATAATTGTTTTAGCATTACCACAGAGTCAGTAAATAGTGTTCAACTGTGTGTAATTTATACAGATTTTCCATGTCAGTCTCACTTTTAAATACTTCTAAGTCAAACATTCAACGTTTATTCACGTGGTTGCAGGATGTTTGTATTCACACACAGCTTCCCTCCTGCTTCAGTATACACCACAACTCTACCCAATGGCCCCCACACCCTCAGTCAGTCCTCCAATTTGTTTTTACGTAACGCTCACTGAGAGAGCGCCACAACTTTCTGCTTACAACCTCCAATGCAACGTGACCAAGTTTTTAGCCATTTGACAGTCTGTGTAGGTATTTTGTGAAGAACCGTATAAATGTATGTAATCCCTTGCTGCGTCTGATAAACGTTCCTCAAACATATTCATGTCGCCTGTGGATACAAAAACTGGATAGTGGAAGCAGAGCAGTTGAAACAAAATATCAACGTTGCTGTCTGAGCTCATTTTTGCAAAATATGCGGCACAAACATCCGACCAATCACTTGACAAACCACACAAGGGTCTGCGCGAAATAGTTCCACCTCAGACCTGGTGGATGAGGATTTCATTAAAATTTTCATCACGCAACTACATCGACGAGAGCCGATTTCCACGCTTCGGATGAAGCACTGGCAAAGGCTGAAAACAAGTGCAACTCACTCTTATTAGACTTATAATTCATAGGGATTTTTAGAGCCATTTATTCTCCTTTTACTTTCCAACAATGCAATATCTTTTGTGTTGGTTAGCCACATAAAACCCCTATAAAAATGCTAGCACATCTCAAACATTTTTAATATTGCATAAAAGTGTAATACTTCTTGCCAGTCTTCTAAGATAGTGTAACTCACATATTACAGGGTTTCACTCAGTGTTTTATCAGCCTGGCGGGCCACCAAGTTTTACTTGTCCCCCAACCCACAACCAGGCTAAGTGTAGTGTGTTTACTTTAAATAGGGTTTTTTTATACATGACCATGGTTTTAAAGCTGTAAACTTGACCATTTGATGACCATGGCTTTAAAATTTCAAAACTTTGTGTCTAAGAAAATTAGAATACTGTGAAAAGATTTCATTGAATGGAAAGTCATGATGTTGCATTCTAATCAACTAATGAACTCAGAACACCTGCAAAGGTTTCCTGAGCATTTGAACAGTCGCTCACTCTGGGTCAACTGGCTACACAAACATCACTTTTTGGTTTAATGTGAAATTTTAATTTTATGAGACAGTATTTTGGGTCTTCACCTGAAAGCCATAATTATTAAAATTTCAAAAAATAAAAGCTTGAAAATTTTTACTCCATGTGTAATGATTTTCTATAAAAATGACAAAATTTAGCTTTTTTGCAATATTAGAATTTTTTAAAATATAGTAGTAGTGACATTTAAGGTTGCAGTGAGATAAAGTGTAGAAATGGTGCAGCTCATTGCTATTTGAGTGTAATACAGAAAGTAACACACATCTGCACCCATCAAAGATAATTGTATTCGATATAGGACAAGGCACAGCTCAACACAACATAAACACGGGCTGTCAAGACTGAGTGCAGCAGGAAGAAGACAGGAAGTGGGGCAAAAATGATTAGCGAATGCTTTCAGACATCTTGTAAAGTGTGTGTTCTGAACTAACAAAGGTGACATTACTTGAGAGGAGTGAGAGTGCAGAAAAAGGAGGACGAGGTGTTAAACCAAAGTGAATTGCTAATGGTTTAAAGTATGAAGCTTATGATTAGGACTTGCTGACGGATGCTGCAAAATGCAAAAGTAATCTTGTCTTGAGAGCTTGGCGGAATATGTATTTCAGGCGGCAGCTACAATGGTTACTCAATAAAAGCAGAGGAGGAGAGGCTATTAGGGGAAGCTGAAAAGTTGACATTAAGGATAATCACCAACCCTATAGAAGCAAATGAGTTTAAGTTTTTTTTAAAGAAGGGGAAATTATTAATTGTGATCAAAAAAGAAAAAAGCTTAAATTTTTTAATGATGAAAAAGTTATCTGCAATAAATAACATGACTAATATTGTGCATTTAAACGTTCGCTTCAGTCGAGACGGCAGATTTAGCATGTGAGCAATTTGCAGAGCATAATGTAAACCCGATAACAGGGCGCTATTAACTGTAATCTACAAGTTCAAAGCAGCCATGTCTTTGCACACTAGAAAAACAGAGAAAAAAAATAATAAAAAAAAAAAATCAACCAGGTTATGCGACGCCTCCCTTCGCCATGGTTACAGCTGAATGGAGGGACCGGCTCCGAAAATACTCGTATAATGGTGAAATTCAAGGTCACCTTCTCATTAATTATGTTTTTCAGGGCTTCCCCTGAAATAGAAAGACACCCCTCCTACTTTTATCACCATCTTTTGTGAGACAGAATGACCCCCCCCCCCCACCCCCCCACCCCCGACACACACACGCGCACACACACCAACCCCCAGAACTGATTGAATTGTTGATGCAGCTCTGGATGAGAATGACTTTTAAATGAGAATTTAAAAAAAATTATGCACAAACTCTGCAGCATATGTGAAAACACAAACATGCAGGGCCTAGTATTTGATTTGACCACAGAGCTTTGTCATTTCGTGGGATTTAAATGACAAAGGCTCAAAGTGGGAGAATCCAGAGACATGAATCAACTAATTAGCAGTCTCTTTTAATTGCTAATTTAATTTATTCCTCACACCTTTTTAATGTCATTTAGCCCTGTCAGTTATGAGAAGAAAGGGGGTTTAGCATCTCAAAAGTGCGTCCAGGACTGTAAAACAATGGTAAGAGAGAGGGAATTTACCCCATCCTCTCCTCTCTAGGGAGGAGAGGATGGATGAGTTTATGGAGGGAGGAAAAAAGAATGGTTCCCCACTGGGAAACATAGTCGTGGCTGCAGAGTGATGTGGGAGTGACTTTCTTAAGCAGGAACTACTAGCAACAGGCAGCTAAAGCTAAAATAGAATGTTTTACATGAGAATTCGAACATATATTAGAATTCATTCAGGCCATGTTGAAATGAGACCGCTGTCTGGAAACTGATGGTCTTCATCGAAATTGATTGGAGAAAATTCCACATTTAGACCAGACAACAAAGATGAAAGACACCTTCAATCTTCTATAATTTTCACGCCAGGCCACTAGATGGCACTGTGAGGTTAGCACGTAACTGTGCTTTTGACCTTTTGCTTCCTCCACAGTAGCTTCAAGCTCATTTAGAAAACAGCAACCCGTCCCCAATGAACCAAGCACTCATGTAACACACATATTCCTCATCTAAAGTTTTGTTAATCAGTGAAAAGCTATCAGTCATTGTTTTTGAAAAGTTTCACTCTGATACATGATTTCCAAAAATACAGGTGTCAGAGACTCTGGTCACTGGTGACAAATAAACAGTTAGATTGCAACAAAAATGATATGGTTTCACTAAAGAGCTCCATGTAAAGGGGCCTCAGACAGATGGTTGTACCTTAGGCTCCTGTCCACATAGTTTGTTTCTAAAATGGGAAGATTTTTGAATTATTCTTCCTGCATCTACACAGAAATGGTGTAGGGGACTCATTTTTGTGAATGCACATTTTTTACAAGAATACTGACATATAAGCTCAACCTCTAACCTGGCCTATGACCTCAAACAGGTCATACAAACGCGCCAAAATTTCAGTTGTTACAAAAAATTTTGCATTTAGCAACCATAACTAAAAAGATCTCTCACTTCACACCATGGCAAAAAATGACACCTTGAAATTGGTCTCTGTCTCTTTAAGAAGCTCCAACGCTTGAGTACGTTATCACAATATTTTTCCATGCTGTCTACTGATGCCATTTGTTCTTATGAGCTAAGCAGAAACACAGTTCCACCGGGTGTTTGCAAATTGCTGCCGCCGCTAGTTTGGATGAATCAAGTGAGAGCTCGACTGGAGACTGCAGTTTCAAGGAGGAGCTTTGGGTAAATGGGCTTTGGGTAAAGTATGAACAAGTGCTAAGGCACACCTAAATGGTTGCCATGGGAAAATCAAGGATTTCTCAAACATGCATGAAAGAATCAAATTAACTCTCCAGGTACGTTTTTGATGAGGGAATAATGTAAGATAATATAAAGTCAAATTTGCATAATACTCCCCTTTAATAGAACACATCCTCTTTCATACAGTTTATTGTCTCATTATAAAGATGAAGCTCTAATTAGTGTTTTATTATAGAAATAAGTGACGTTTTCCTTTTCATTAAACATAAAAACAGCTGCCTTACTGTCTGTCAATGATTATGGGACTTACTGCCCATAAATTCATCTCTTCATTGTCTTTGCATGCAGGATAGTGTAAATCATAGGAACTGAGAGTTCCTATTAACAGGTTGTTGTTTTTCCACTCTGTCTGCTCCACATTTAATGTAAAACAGTCACATCTGCACGCTTGTCACGTCAGTCACCGCTCTGTGTTCAAATGCAAAGTCCCTCTGGGTGGAATTTCCTTCCCACTGTCATTCGTTTTGGTTTTAAAAAGAAGTAAATCAAAGCCATCACACAGTGAATACTTTAAAATGTAGTGGATTTGCTAACAAAAGTTTTTTTTATCACCTGAATAGTCTTAATCTTAACTGCATCTCCAAAATAAGGAGATCTTAATTAAACTTAAAGTGCAGATGAAAACTTCAAAGTGCTGGTGAACTTTACGCAAATGTTTGTCGGTAGATTTTTATGTCACTACTCTCTCATTTGTCCTTCATGTAAAATGTGTTGCTTCTACATTAGTTGGGTCTTCCACACAAAAAATGGTTGTGCTAAATAAAAAAAAAAAAAAACTCAAATGAAAACAGTCCAGATGTAAGTCCAATTGAGGATTGTTTTGGAAAAACGTTGAAATGGATGTTCACAAAACCTTTTTTCCCTAATCCGTCAATCTGAGTTTGAACTATTTTACAAAGAAGAATTTGCAAAAGGAATTACAAAGCTGGTAGATATGCTAAAAAAAAAAACCCTGCAGCATCAATACAAATGGGAACTAATGTTTGATTGAACGAGAAAGCTTTTCCACTTCATGAAATTTTAACTGGAGTCAGCTCAGAGTGGGAGGAACTAAATGAAGTATTAGTAGTATAACAATTAATCTGACAGTTAATTGATTAATCATATAAAAAAATTGGCACATTCTGCTGATTTTTAAGAACTTAAGTCTACTTTATATAATGCCAAAAACACATAAAATGCTAACAAATAATTCAATACCTTTATAGGAAAATAATCATTTTCTTGCCTAAGATGAAACAGAGTTCTTTTAGTGAACACTTGATTACTTCCAGCAAAGGATCCATCTGCAGCTAATGCAAAAAAAAGCTCGGCCCTTTCTGCTTGACTTCACCTTACAGTGCAGAGCTTACCTATTGACTTTTTTTTTCAATTAACCAACTAATAATTAGATACCAAAGCACACTTTATAGGAGGTTGTTTTTTTTCTTTTACATAATTTGAACCAGGTGAAATGAAAACCGTCACTTGAGAAATTCTGGGTAAAAGATTTTGTTTTATCTTAAATAGAGAATGCATATATTTTTGTTCTTTCTGCTAATTGCGTTTAGTTTCTGTATTCCAGTTAACGATTAATCAATTGAATTAGTTGACAATTATTTCAAAATTCAATTAATCATGATTAATTGAATTAATCATGATTAATTCAATTAATCGTTTCATTTCCATAAAATATTCAAACTAACTGGCAGTTTCTCTTTCAATTGCTAATTGAATTTATACCCCCACTCTTTTTAATGGGATTTTCCACTGTTAAGTCATACACTCCATATTTTACTAGAAAAAAAGTAGTCTAGCATTTCAAAACAGTTTGAGGCCTTTAATAGACCAGTTAGGGAGGCAGGGAGGAGGCCTGAGCTCAGGCAGGGGGAATGAAAGGACGGAAAAAGGGGAAGAGTGTCGTGAATGTCATCCCTCCGTCTCCCCCAGAGGAGAAAATGAAAGAGAGGGAGGTCTGAGCCTTTTTGAAATGCACACCCACTGGTAGCAGGACTCCAGCCACCACAGCCCAACAGAAAGGCCTTCTGGGAGCTTTTGAGTATGCAGAATTCAAATAAATGGAGAATTGACTGAAAGACTCTCCGGCACCTTTTATTTACTCAGCATTTCTTTAAAAAAAAAAAAAAACAACCTCACATCTCCCCAGATGTTCACCTTTATAAAGAAAAACCAACACCAGCACTCCTGCCTCACACTTCTTTTTTTTCCCCCCCTCTTCCACCCATATCACCCTAATCAGCACATTCAGCGCCACAAGGGACCACCGAGAATATGCAATGTGAGCTCAGAAGCCAGACCAAAACGTATTCCCAGAGCTGGTGTATCACGGTATGTTTGACTCCTCTGTCCTCTTCTCCGTTCTCCCTCCCTCCATCCTCTCTCACACACCCCAGGGTAGCCTTTGTGCAGCCGCACTCCTCCCCTCACACACACACACACACCCCCACACACACACACATTCTCCTCCCCTCCTCCATCCCTTTTCCCTTCCAGAGCCCCGTTAAGGTAACACAATGCAGCTACCCCATCCCCATCCCCACTGGCTTTAAGAAAGACTTCACACTGACCAGTCACAAAAAAGGCAAGTCTTAAAAAATTGGGCCAAAAGAAAAAAAACAGAGAGAGGGGGAGATGGGTAAGAGGATTCTTATTAGCCATTTTTGTCCACAGACAAATCCCTATGTCTGGCCTTTCCTCTGGCTCATATCTATATCACTAGCTGTTTTTCCATTGGCCGAATAATTGCGCAATTTGACATTTTGAAAATAAGCTTGCCCAATGTGAACAGGACAAAAACTCTTGTTTTTCGATAAAGGTGTTTTTTCAAAAAAAAAACACCTCAACTTTTTTTTGAGGTGTTTTATTGGTTTATTTTGCAAAACTGCGATGAAAACATTTTTTTCCGCATCACATGAGTCACATGATCAACTGCTGGATGTCGACGCTGACGCAAACCACCAAGAAGACGATGACAGTCAGTGGTAGGAGGATGACAGCGCAGATTCATTATGTGAACAATCTTATTCACGTGTGATTTTAATTGCTTTTCTTCATTAATGGAAACACAGCAATAGCAAAATTGTGATTTTTCGACGTCAGCGGAATATTAACAAAGCTTTGGCCATATTTGTAATGGAAACTCAGCTGCCGTTGTCAATTTGGAGACCAAAATGTACAAGGAAGCGTGCACACCTCTCAGATCAAATGGCTTTAATAAAAGAAGAAATACCTCCAAGCGTTTTTTGTTTTTTTTTAAGCTGTAAACTTGGCTGCAGGAATCCAGAGCGTGCCAACTTTTGCTGTGGGACAGAAAGCAGACAGCACCTTTCGTCCTGCGAGGGGACAACCATTCATCACTTCAACACCAGCAGGAGACGGGGAGAGTGTTTGTCCTCCACGTCAGCTGTCAGGGAGAGATGCATTAACCACGCTGGCCCACCAGGGCAGCAACCTTCTGGATCTGCCTCCCGGTCAGCAGGCTCAGGGTGAAAACTTTTCATAAAACAATGTTTCAATGTGTCTATCTGGTGGTGCAGTGGCTTGCAGGAATATTTAATTTCTTTTGAATTTTGTTTTTCCCATTTGTCAAGTTAACAGCAACGTTTCGATTTTACTTGATGCCTAAAATGTTACAAATAAATTAGGGACGCACGCATGTATCGGCACTACATGCATATCGGTATCGGCCGGTATTAGTCCATTTTTAAAATATCGGTAAAAATGTCTACTTAGTAGGAAGCTCAGTGTAAATTGTATTTTAATTTATCATATTATCCATTATGCAGTCAACAAATAACAGGGATGCGCTATATATCGCCGCCAACAACGGAATCAGTTGATACCTGACATTTATGTCCATCTTGTTGGTTATGTGGTTTTTGTTTGGTCATGTGACAGTGATACTAATGCAGCAAACAATTATGGGGAGTTTAAGCAGAGCAGTCGGAGGTGTGGTTGTTTTTTTCAAGGCATTGAAAGGGAAGTAAAATACATATAATATCTGTATGTATCGTTATCGGCCATGACATCAATATTAATATAAGGTATCAGCAGCGACACAAATTTTCAAATTGGTGCATCTCTGAAATAAAGTTCTGCATTTGTATTTAGACATGGCTTTTCATCTAAACTGACTGGCTGACAAGGAGAGAATCAATCAGAGAAACAGACCTGGAGGAGAAAAATATGAGGAGATGAGACCCTCATTGAGCTTTTTCATCTATTAGCTAAATGTTATGTGGGTCATAATAAAAAAAGCTGCACATCATCCTGAACACAGAAGGCTCCACGATAAAAATCAGTTATGGCAGTATCAAGCTGTTCATTTTATTTAGAATTAATCAAAGCTGGGCAAGGAGTGACACTACAAACAAGTGTCACTCCTTGTTTGTAGTAACTCAGCAAAAAATACAGTTCAAGGCTGCAAGAGACTTCAGGCAGGGTCAAAGGTTACAGCAAGATAATATCCTGAAACATGTAGCCAAAGCTACAATGGAATCAATTTATTCAAAGCATATTTATGTCTTACAATGGCCCAGTCAAATTCCAGACCTAATTCCAGCTGACTCAAAAGGGTAAAAATAGCAACACACTCCACACTTTCCAGATTTGTGTTGTTTGTTTAATCTGAAGGTAAGACGCGAAATACTGAAACCTGGTGGCGTTAGTGGCAGCATCATGCTGCGGGAACGCTTCTCTTTAACAAGGACCAGAAAGCTGAGCAGAGATGAAGGAAAGAAGGATGCAATTAAATACAAAAAGAAATAAATGAGCAAATCCAAGCACTAAATTTAAACAATATTCTAGTACTAGAGTGGCCTAGCCAAAGTCCAGTCCTAAATCTAATTGAAAATATCTGGCCAGAGTTGTAAATTGCTGTTTAGAAACCCGTCTCCGTCCTATTTGAATTAGCTGTAATTGCATAAAAGTTGTTTTACAGATTATTAACTCAAGGTGGCTGTAATATACTGAGCAGGATGAAAATGTCAACACTAGACGTCATTTTCTTCTTCTCAAAAATTATACTGTAAGATATAAAATCCCAATAAAATACAATAAATGTTTATAAATAATTTACAAACAATATCAAATCATAATATCAGACTCAAAAAACATCCCTTTATTCACACTGTGAACAGAATATCGGTGCCGAAATGCCAGGGAATCCTCAGTTTTACAGAATAATCGTATTCCTTCTCCTGGCAAGCCTAAGAGCCGAGGCTGCAGCCGGAGTGAATTACAAACTATTGACGTCAGTTGGATTTGCAAATTAATCCAATTAGGCGGCACTTTTAGGTCATTAGAGGAAGAGCAGTCAGAGGAAAGCAGATCATTAAGCATCGCCGGCTAATTTCTCTGCCCTCAAACAAACTGCCTTGAAATGTTTATCTTGTCAGTCGTTAAGAACTTAGCTGCAGTTCCCATGAAGGAGGGGGAAAAAAAAAAAGAAGAAGAAAAAAAAAACAGGGACGCTGATTACCCCTCCTGCATTCCTCCATGCGGTTTCACTAAGCCGGAGTCCGCCTAATCCCGGATCTCGGGGTGTAAAACCCTGTTTTGTTCGGATTAGGATCTGATTAATGTGCATTAGTGGAAGTTATGGAGATACAGCCGTCACATCACACAGGTGGGAGAAGGAAGGAGCTGGCACGGCACAATCGAGAGTTGTCCTCATTACGTTTCTGTTCCGGAAGACAGAATGTGTTGTGACGGCTTTGGATAAACCCCAAAGAAAAAAACAAAAAAACAACAACACTATAATTAGGAGCCATAGCAGGGTTGAGTTCAGGAGTCTGGGAGAGGTGGAGGTGGGGGTGGAGACGGAGACGCATCTCACCTGTGGGCTCTGGTCATTAATTGGCCGTGTGGAGCCAGCTGTGTCCTGTCATGTCACCATGATGTAAGAGGCTGAAGAGCCCTGCAATTTATCAGCACTTATGAGTCAATTTGTCATGACCTGCGTGTCTTTGCCAAGGCTGATTACAGGTGCGCCACTCCCTCTGCCCCACGCACTGCACAAAACCACAAAATCTTGCAGAGCAATTCTGGTGGAGTTTCTAGTGCAAACACCTTAGCACACTTGAAATAAGACGAAAAAATAACTTACAAGGAACTTTTCAACAAGTTTGTTTTTTACTGAGTCAATAATTCCTTAACATATTGTCTGTGGACAGACTTTGTGGAACAGTGTTGCTAAAGAACCGAAGCACTGTATACATTACTTCAATAAAATGTACCAAAAATAAAAATCGCTAATAGCTATATAGAAGATGGACATACAGAAACAGTAAAATAATGTATATTCTTAGATGATTAAATTAAATACAGCATATATATATATATATATATATACACACACACATACATATATACACATACATATATATGCATGCATATATATGTAAACATATATATATATATATATATATATATATATATATATATATATATATATTTATATGTATATATATGTATGTATATATATTTTTTTATTTTTTTTTT
>CAEGAE010026081.1:0-10030 GCA_903067095.1 Girardinus metallicus
TATATATATATCTGTGTGCGTGTATATGTGTATATATAGACATGTGTTAAAAAACTGTTAAGTATGTACTGTTTAAATAAACAGTTCATTTATTTAAATTCAAATAAATTGTTTTTCTAGATCTTTGGAGAATAGCAGAGGACATCACTTCACTAAAGAAGCTACAAAGGATTTAATCAAAAAACAACTGTCTTATTGTTGTGCTTCTTATTCAGTTTTAGATTTGTTAGCCAAAGTTGTCGAAAACCATTTGTGCATATATATATATCTGAGAAAACATGCCTACATCCAACGCTTTTGTCCATTTTCTTGTGTGTGCATGTGTGTGTGAGTGTGTGTAGGGGTGCGTGGTTCAGTGTTTGGAGTGGACTCAGTAAGGACTGTGTCTAGAGCCTCATTAGTGGCTAAGGTTTGGCCAGCATGCCGCTACTGGAGATGCTCAGGGTACAAAGTCATATGCTACTGTACTGCTGGCCCATCTGCTTTATTGGCCCTCATTTTAGGTTTTGTTCTTTCTCTCTATCAGTGTTCATGTTTGTTAGAAAAAGATACCTAGGTTTGTTTACTCGGCATTATTTTCATTTTATATATTACTTTGCCATTCTATGATGGCGTAATCGTTATGCTATAATAGAACACAAAGAACATAAATAGATTGATTGTTTTAAAGAAATCAACAAAATAATCAATCCTAATCAATCCAGAACTAAATTCAGCTGAATATCTCTGACAAGAGTTGAAAACATTTCTCAACAGTTTTCATTGTGACCTAGCTTGAGCCATTTTACTAAATAGAAAAGGGCAACAATTTAACGCAGGTTGGCTTTACTACGTTATTCTTAGTGATTTTCTATTATATAAACTCTAGATTGTTCTATTATATAAACTCCAATTAAAATACTTTCAGATTTTAGGTTGTAATTTGACAAAATCTAAAAATGTGAAGACTTTTGCAAGACACTGAATGAAACCCATAACAGCCAACAATATTAAGAGTCCTTTTTGTTGTAACGTGCAACCCAGATTTCTATGTATGCATAAGATAATATACACCTTTGCAGATCTATTAAATTTTAGGACTATATGTGATATATATTCACCACATACCTTGGTGACAATAATGACCTTAATAGTGAGACTTGGTTCTGGTCAAATTAGGTATTTTGTTTGAGTTTTATGTCAGTTATTTGACAGAATGATGTTTACTTACCATCATCAAGCTCTTTTAAATAAGTTACAATGTCAGACATCAACATTCATTAGTTCTGCCTGATGACTTACAAATATTGCTGCAGCTGGATATAAACTGATGAAAAAAAAGAATGTGTTGCATGTTTTTCTAAAACATTCATATGCAACACTGAAAATAAACAGCTTCCGAAAAGCTAATTAGTTAAATAATCTTGCAAATCTCTATTTCTTTTTGACATTATCAGTCTAGCTTTCCCTTCTGAGACAGAAAATGTAAAGTTGACATGCTGCAAACCTTTTCTTGTATCACTTTCTGCTGGTCTTGTCGCTTCAAAGCCCAGATCATCAGTTCTCTAAAACCATGCTTGAATAGTGGAGTATGTGATCACCATTATATGGCAGGAGCTGACTGGTCAAAAAGTAAACTCAAACTGTTGTGTAGATTTAACATATGAACAGATTGTTGTGATTTAAGCACAACTGCTTGTAAGTGTGCCTCCATCTAGACAAAGGTATAAACAACTACTTCCATGTAGGCTCAAAAGTAACATATTTGTAGAGCTAATGAAAAAAGAAAAGCAAAATGAAAAAGAGCAGTGTTGCTTCCAGAAGGCCAATCTGGCAATATTGCCTTTTACTTAATAGTTATTCAAACTTAAAAAAGATAATTTTTTTTTATTTGGTTTGTTACTGAATTGTTCAGGTATTTAACTGACAGTTGGAGTTCTTTTGTGACATTGTCCAGACCTCGCCACAGGTCCCTTGTCTGCAGTCCTTCCATCAGGACAGACTGCTTTTCAATTAGCCTTGTTTGATTGTGATGTAACTTCTTTTTACATTGATTTTATTTTGTACAGTTGCTATAGTTTCAATTAGTTGATCTGGGGACATTTTGACACATTCATACCTGCAAGTTCATTTTGGATCATGCCAAAAAAAAAAGAATATAATTAAGTAAAAAAAAATACTTTTTAGACTAATATAGAAATCAACATAAGAATGTTGAGCTTCCAGTCCAGCTATCCATACCAACCTGACTTTGTATAAAAAAGTAATGTCTTCTCACACCTGAGATTAGATTTTGCCCAAAAAAATGTGGAAGAATTTCAGCCAACTTTTTTTTGCTGAATTTTTCTTCTTGTTTCTTAGCATGAACAATCTGTTAAGGGTCATCTGATATTAGCGCAGACTTTAACCATATGCTTCTCCAAACCCTCCATTTAGACTTTTCTTTTAGCTATGTGGACTTGTTGGTGAATTTCATTATTATTGTCTTGATTCATAACAAAAGAACATGTAAACTCAAAGTCACAATCCAATTGCCAGACATTCTCCTTCAGGATATTCTGCTAGAAAACAGAACTGGACAATCACTCAGTTATGGCAAGTCTTCCTGATGTAACAAAGCCAAACCATCCCACCACTACCACCATCTTTGACTGTAGGTGTGATCTTCTTTTTTCTGGAAATGGAACCAAAAATGTGATTCAATCACCAGTAACCTAAAAATTGAATTTGAAATGAAACACTAAAAATATGCAAACATCTGGTATTTTCATCATCACAATTTACTCAGTGTCTGCGTTGTGTTGCAAAGTTGGAACAAGTTTTTTGTTAATGCCTTAGCATCTCCGTGTTATAGTAATATTATGTAATACCCTTACGATTTAGAGCCACAGATAAAAAAGATGCCTGGAATCTGCCTACAACAGCAGTTTTAACCAGGTGCACTGCTCGGCAGAATCCAGCTCTGCTTTTAGACCATTTTTAAACCGGTTCTCTGCTGAAAATGTTGTAGCTGTTTGGACGAGAGATTTAAGACACTCAGGATCAAATATCTTAATAGTCAATGAGAAGATGATATTTTTGTTTAGGGAAGAAAACATATAAGGTCACCAAACCTTTCGAAGACTGATGTAGAAGGGACACAACACACAGCACACTTAAACTGTGTGTGCTGTGTGTTTCCATTATCAGCTTCAAGTTGCTTGTTCAGCTTAATCTATGTACATCTGACTGACCTTTCTCAAGATATCTTTTTTTAACAGCGTCACAATTTCTCTCACACCTACCGAGTCACTGTTCTACTTTAAACAACGCTGGTGGACAGAAACAAGCAAACAAAAACACTGACATACTTTTGTAATTATTCAAGCGAAGGAGTACGTAGCTGCATCTTAAATACTTAATAAAACAGTAATGCATTACTGCATTACTACAATCAGGAATTTTCAGTTCAGTGTTTTTGTCCCTGATGCTGATAAATATAAGCAAAGAATTGTCTTTGGCTTCTGAAAACTCAGTAGGTTAAAAGCTTCTTCAGTATTACATGTTCTGCAGCAGCATTGTGATTTTGTTCCACTGAATTCATTCACCAATGAATGAATTCTTAAATTTTACAAAAAAGACCAATCTTCTCTACCCTTTGCAACTCTTGATCCCAATGTTTGTTTCAGTACTGCACCATGTTCACAAAGCAGTTTACACTAAATACATGGAAATGTATTTAGTAAGTATAATCTCACCCATGACGTATAGCAACTGGGAGCATTTTCTTTGATTTTTGTCTAGTGGCTGTCTTTGTTTGTTCTGCAAATAAAATAGACGCAGATTTGATGGAGAAACTTGTACTTTGATGCACCGCCTTTTGCTTTCATTTGTTGATTTGCTGCTAGATCATTTATCTCAAGATGTATCCAGTGTTGCATTAAATTTTCACCAAGATCTTTTATTGATCTGAGAGTTTGATCACTGCGCCATGCCTTCTCCAGCACATCCCTTAGATTCTCAATGTAGTTAATGTCTGGACTGTGTGGTCACCAATTCATGTGAAAAAATTATGTCTGAACCACTCTCTCACAGCTTGTGTCAAATGAATGCCGGTATTGCTATCTTTGAATATATGGCCATTGCATCAGGGAAGAAATATATTCATTGATGGAATGGAATAACCTGGTCATTCAGTTTATTCCAGCAGTCTTTGGATTTCAATTTTAGCCTCACAATGTAGCTGAACCTAGACCCACCTACAGCAGCCCCAAATCATAACACTATTCACACATGCTTGTACAATAGATACTAGGCATGATGGGTGCATTACTTCATCTGCATAAACATTTAACTTCACCAGATGTTTAGCTGATCACGTCCATTCAGGATTTTTTTCCAGCAACGTTTCTTCCTTGAAGAAGATAGTTTCCCACTTTTCTGTCAGATTTGAGTAACTCCTTGGGCAATTCATAATCTGTATTTAGTAGTTTATAGATTGTATGTTGATGTTTCCTTTGCCTGATACCAAATTTGACCTTTTATAAAAGGACTTAATAGATGCAATGCAATTTAACAACTTGTTGCCAACTTGTAGTAATTATCCAGTGGGAGACTTAACCTGTTTGCTTGTGAAGTCCTGGTTGCAACAATTTTTTTGGCCAGGCACTGTTATTTTTCAGTGATATGACTCTTCCAACGTCACATTCTCTAAATGATTATGCTGTTTTACTGACCAAACTTCTAGTAAATTGCAGAAGTTTAGTTTTGAATGAATTAGGTGGACAAGTGATTACTTCCCTTTATAGTAAGTGGCGTTTTCAGAAGTAAGCAACCTGCTCATCTCAGATGCAACTGTAGCTGCCGGTCAATCTTGTGGCCTTATTCACTTATGATGGTTGGTAAAAGGCACAGAAAATAGATGCATTGATCACCAGATCGTATGCTTGAATAATGGATTAGACTGTTAGGGCTAAGTCTAGTTAAAATGGCCACTGATGAGGGCAGATAAACACTTTTCCTGTAACGGTAAGTTGTTGCTCTACCATTAGCAAATTTAGCAGAGTATGTGAGTTTGATTGACAACTCACATCCATCAAACTGATTGATGCGAGTTGAGGCGGGTCTGATTGGCCCGCCTCCTGGCCAATCAGACCCGCCTCCTGGCTCTAATTGGTTGTTTTGGTCAGGAGCGGTACATTTCTTCACAACAATAGCAGCAGAGGGAGGAGGTGGAGGAGATTGATCTTTACACCGATTATCTCTCTCAAACTATACTGTCACAACATGATAACAGTTTTAATAAATATGAAACAAATATATTCTTTATGAAAGTTATATATATTGCAGCATTAAAGCTGTAGCTTAATCACTAAGTTTTCAGCCCACATGAAATCCCTAAAATGCACAATGGATGTTTTGGTTCTAATGGTACAAAAGATCCAGACACTTAAAAATGTGTAAATACTTTTGCAAGGCACTACATCCAATAAATGAAATGACTAACACGAATCAGAAAACTGGCGCCTGTGTGAACAGGGCCAACAATTGTTTTCTTCACTGTAGAGCACCTCAAAACAACTTAAACTGTGTAATGTGACGTGTTCTTTATAAAACTCGCTTACAGTCTGGCTTTAATAGCATCGCTCAGCAGGAGAAAGGTTAATTATCACATCCTGCTACAGACAGACAGGACACCTCCTCCTGTCAAACACGCACACAGACATGCGGCGTCAAGCAAACCTGTGTTTGTAAGTGCCACATAAAGATGTAATCTAGCATCTGCTCGTCCTCGCTTCCCTCATCACACAGTTGAAGCATTTGTTTCTCCTCTCTTCTGTTGTCCTTTCTCTTCTACTGCCGTCATTATTCACAACATGACTGCGCCGATTGTGCTAATTTTGTTTATGCTAAGAAGAACTTGAGAGAGTCCCTTCAGATCATGGCCCGTGGCTTTGATCCAGTTTGTGAAGAGGGTAGGTTTGTTGGATCTTGTGAAGAAATGAAAACAGATGGGTGGATGGAGGTATTTTGTGATTGTGAAACTGGGATCCTTAGAAAATAATTACTGCTGTTTTCTGTGGAAGAAGGCCATCATTTTAGAGCTAAAAAAAAACAGAATAGTGACAACTCCAGAAGAACCAAAATGAAGGTTTTTTTCATCTAAAAATTGTCAGCTCTGTTTTCATATCATGAACCCTCTTACAACTGCAGCTCTTGTGGTGTCCTACTCACTTCTCCTTGCCACTTTATCTTTTGTATGAAGGATCTCTCTTTTTTGGATTGTATGTCTTTTTATCCCCCCATGTTTCTGTGCCCGCTTATTTGTGTTGTCTCCCATCCGCCTCCTCCCTTTCACCATCCTCGTTTCCTTGCCAGTCTAGACAACGTCACCAGCAGGTGCCAAGTGTTGGGAGAGGTGGAGAAAATGGGGTGAGAAAGAATGAGGGAGGGTAAAAGGAAAAGAGCCAAGGGAGAAGGGGGAAAGTACGTGAGAATAGAGATTAGTAGATCAAGCAAGAGTGTGGTATGATGAAAGTTTTGAGGGGTATGGAGAGAAAGGAGAGCGATGGGTTAGGTGAGAGTGGATTGGGACAGAAAGTATGAAGAACGGTAGGGGGTTATACGAGATCAGAGCAAGCGCAATAGGTGCAGGTGGGGAAAAGAGATGTGATAGATGTTGTTATAATGTTGGATGTAAGGTTGGATGTGTCAGGTGCTTCAAGGAGGTGGGGAGAGAACATTGTGTCAAACGAGGGAGAAAATAATATAATGAGGTGAGGAAGAAAGGAGTGAAGTAGGAGGAAAAAAAGCAGTGTGACAAAATTGCAAGGTAGAATACAGTATTAAAAAGAAATTTGTGAGAGGATTACATTTTAACCAATAAAAAGATTTAGATTTTGATTAGAAAGGTGTAATTGTAGTATTAAGTATTGAATCATTTCTAACAACATTACTGACTTTTTTTTTTTATATCACAAATCCTACCAAAACAGTCAGCCGTTGTCTATACTCGCTGTGCTAAGCTAAAGATTCTCCTCAAACAGTTGTAGTTCCGGTTGATTTTGGTGTGGTTTAGATAGTGTGCATTATCCAGCAGAAAACAATAAAGGAGCAGCCCTTTTCGCGTAAGGATAAGCATGTTGGTTAATGAATGGATGGATGTTTACGAGTGTTGAAGGTGCACTAAAAACAATTACAATTTCTAACATGAATTAATACAGTATCATAGCAGATTAAGTTTTGAAGTGGTGCCCTTGTCGTCACTTGTTTCAGCCATATTCTCACCCACACGTACCAGAGTGAACACTTCAAACATGATGCTCCGCCTCTGACTGAGTTATATTTCTCAGAAAAAAAAAAAAAGTCAGGCTTGAGGAATAGGCTTGTCCAGCATAAAGTTCACTAGATCCATCAAATCTTTGCGAACCATCATTGTTTACAATTCTTGTAGCTATCTACTATCATCTTTATAGTGTCATATACATCAGTGATCCTGACGTTTACTTGTATAAATGTAAGCGTTATTTGAGCTTGCAGTTATAAAACTTTATATGATAAAATCCTGTACTGGAAAGTTCATGTTTCCTATTGATTTTTAGAATAATTACACACTTGTTAAAAAGTTTAATACTGTTTTACTATAATTTTGTATTTTTAATTACAAATCAGTTATTTTTGAGTCTCTCAGTCCCACTGCTAAAGTTACCCTCTTGACAAATAGAGATGAGGACAAACCCATCCTCAAAGTGATCTTAATGCTTAGAATTTTATTAATTTAGCTGAGTAAGAGGGTTTTAAAACTTTGTTGGAATTTAACTTATTTACTAAAGTGAATGTTAGCTGTAGAACATTTTTTAATGATATTTAATTAAAATAAAATTATATTAAATTCTAACAGATTTTATTGGTAGTGTGTAAAACGGCGATGGAGGGATGGATGGAGTGTAAAAGAGGATACAGCACAGGAACAACATTGTGCTTTTATGGGTGGACTCGAGCTAGAAAGAAAGGAAGGTAGGTAATAAGGCCATAGCTCACTCCTGTAGGTGTGCGTGTGCAAGTGTGTGTTTTATGTGCGTGCATTTCTGACAGCCTATGTGTGCACAAGTTGTGTGTCTGTCAGTTCTTCGGTATCGGAGAGGGAGCAGCCTCTATCCTATTAGTGACTACCTCTCACTGGATGACTTATATGCACCTCGTTTTTCACCAGCAGGATGACAGCAGATACCGAGCAGAAACAAACATGTGTGTGCTTGCACACATGCACAGTCGTGCATCTACAGGAGCTGTGACAGGAGTAATCTGCTCGTCCTTCCTGATGGAAAAAAAAGAATTCCATCAGAGCCGGAAAAATCTCGCTTACCAGCAAAGTGTGAAATTGTAGAAAAACCTTTAGAAACCAATGTATCAACATACAAAGGTATTTGTCATTGAGGCTGGGAGTGAATAATAGCTTTAGGCAAGGTGGTTGAAAGTGAACCTAATTTCTTGTACTTATCAAAAAGTAATTACCATTTTGGTAGTGACTTATTGTAATTAATCACCACGTAATCTGTAATGTTATTCATTACTTAGCCAAGGCTGTCAAGGATGCATTCAGTTAATTAAAAAAATCAAGAACGAACTGCCACAAGTTGTGTATATTGTATCCAAAAAAAGATTCTTGGAAGAGCTGTTGCCTTAGACCCTCTGCAGCATCACGCTGCCCCCCTCATGTGCTTCAGGTTGCATGATGTTCCCAGGTTGGCCACGCTTCTTCTTTTGTCCCTCAAATTGTACCAGTGGTCATTATGGCAAAATACTCCAGGTTTAGTATGACCAGTATTAAAATGTATCGTTTATAAATTAATTTGCAAAATGTAACTTGGCTTTTTAAATTGCTTTTTCAGTGATGATTTCTTCATCTCTTTGTGACTTTTCAATTCGTGTTTGTGAAGGACTTGTTACACTGTGTATAATGACACTCTTATCAGCTTCAACCAATATATTCACAAGGACACTGACTTTTAATCACGGGTCAGTGCACACATTTTGTACCAAAATGCATTCACCTCTAGGACACTCAAACCTATCTCTACTCTGATTGGAAGCATGAATGAATATTTATATGCTGCTTTGATAATATTGATAAAAAAAATTTTATTTTAATACCATAAATTTAAATACAGTCATGTTAAATAAATAAGAATGGTATTAACTGGTTAATTTTTATCACTGAATGAAGTAAATTTATATGGATTAATTACACAAACTAATGTTTTCAAGCCTTTATTTCGATTAAATATGATGAGTTTTTTTCAATGTGACTTATGGGAAAACTAGATTTAAGTTTAGAATATTACATCAGACCAATAACATAAAAATCCTATTTAATATCTGATATATTGGCCTTATCGGAACACATAACGTAATTGATTAATTTTATAGCTTTCATTGGTGGTACTGATTTAATTTGCTGTCTCCATGCTGCACTGCATCGATGCAGTAATTTATTCAAAAAGAGACCTAACCAAATAATGCTTGCTTAAAAGATACTCTTTATTGATCTTATGTGATATTTTAGTTTTCCAAGACTGAGTTATTTAACTCTATTAAGTTATTTAATTCAAAAATACAAAAATACTCAACCACCTATTAATAATCTACTTCAACTAAATGCACAATAGGTTTACCTTTTAAATATTATATATGATTTTGCTTTATGAACACCTACACTGTGTCCCAAATTATTATGCAAGTGATATTTTCTCAGATTTTCTTAATAGGTCAATGCAAATGATGATCAGTGTAATTTTCAAGTCATGAACTTTTACAGTATAAATCAAATTTTACTGAACTCCTAATGAGAACAGTATTTTTTTTCAAAAGTAAAAAACTCAAAATGCGCTGTTCCAAATTATTATGCACAGCAGATTTTCTAAACATTTTATGGATTATAAAGAACTGCAAACACTCATTCTTTGAATGTGCAGCATTAAGTGGTCACATTTATGAAAATCAAAAGCTATTTCAATGTAAAACATCTTAACAGACCAAGTTACATGTTATCATAGGACCCCTTCTTTGATAT
>CAEGAE010026085.1:0-23443 GCA_903067095.1 Girardinus metallicus
TTTCTGGAAATGTAAATGTTGTCTCCACCCCTTAATTAGTCCTGGTAGGAGCCAATGCTTTAAAAGCCAGCTGGTTTAGATCAGAGGGCGACTCTCCCTCCTGTTGGTTGAATTCATGTCATGCTGAGATACTGGGATGAAATTTTTAAGAGCTGCATAAGGAAAAAAACATTCAGAGCTCCACAATTTCTGGATCCTGTCTGATTTTTGATCGCAAACCAACAATCATACAAAGTTAAATGTGACAGTTTCTCAACATTTTCTGCTCCACCACATATGAAACATGATCATAAATTTATACCCACAACCCCAATCTCTTATAAAGTGAAATGGTCCGGTTTCTATTTTGAAGCATGTCAAACATGTATTCTTTATGTTTCAAATACAACTCTTCTCACTCAACAAGTGTAGAAAAAAAAAATGTCCTGGAGCCGAGCATGAGGAGAGTGAAACGCTCCGGCGGAGGAGCCGAAGATTGGCCTTTTCTCCAGCAGCATCCAGGCGTGAAACAGTGTAATGGTCTAAATATGAAGCAAGGTGCCGCATGATAAATCTGCCCCCCCCCTCCCTTGATACAGTTGCCGGAGGTTAAATGGAAAGCTGTCTCTGAGTTTGTGTTATGATGAGAAGATGGTGCGGTATTTAAATTTCCGTCCTATCGGCGAGCGCCCGCCAGCTGCTGAGTGAACGGAGGTCAGGGTTCAAACTGGGACGGCTGCAAATGTCAAACGACATGTCCCCTACTGTGACTGTCACCTTGGCTCAGCGTTCAGGGAACAAACCGTGTAAAAGACGGGTAGGGGGCGGTGGAGTATTAAAAGTACAGCAGAGACAGAGAAGAAGGAGAGAATAATTCATCTCTGATTAATGGTCGGGTGAACATATCAAAATGTGGCATTGCATCATGGCACCTTACATAATATGCACCAATTTTACATTACAGAGACAGTATAAACAAACCGGGTTGGGCGGATGTTTTTAGTCGTGGGGGGTGGAGGTACAACCCTGGAGACAACGGGGGGAGGGGGGAAGACGGTTCTGTCTCCGAGCAGAAGACATGGAGTGACGGAAGGAGACAACCAATGGAGTGTGGGCGCGCCACGGAGAGGGGGGTGGTGGTGGATGTGGCGGGTGGAGATGCTGTGTGTGACGGTGGGTGGGCGAGAGCGTGGTGGGTACTGGTATTTCTGCCCTGTCACATCCAGTTAGTGTGCAGCCGAGCACGGCTGCTGAGCACACCACTCTGGTCAGATCTGCTCCACACACACACACGCCCCCCCACCCCACCCCCAACCCACCACAGATTCACAGGGACACACAATCTGCGCTTGGACGCAAACACACGTGTTAGTCTCCCACAAGCTTCACAAGGACATTGAATATAAGTCAACAGAAACCTGGAGAGTTCAACAAACTGACTTCACATCCATCCATCCATCCATCCATGCATGATCATAACCATAACATGAAAACTGCAGCTATCTATCAGAATAGAAATATACTTATGTCAATCTGTTCCATTGACAGATGATTTCTTTTATAACATGGTAAAATGTCTTGTTGTAAGTGAAATCATTTGCCAGTGGAACTCATAATTTTTCATTAATATTAAGGAATTATTGACCTAAAACAAGCTCCTATTAATTGCTGAAAAGTTTCTTCTAAGTTAGATTTGTCTTATTTCAAGTGTACTAAGATATTTACACAGGAAACTAGATAATGACCTTCTGAATTTTTTTTAAGTGTAATTTCACCTGTAAAAAACCCCAGAAAAACAAAACAAAACATCCTATAAGGCAGCCAGCTGGTAGTTTCATGATTGTCGCACAACTTGAGTACCTGACCACCCACCCCACATTGCCCCCACCCTCACCAAACGTCTGTGCCCGCCTCTGTGTTCATATAACGCTGCAGCCTGGCTCTCCGGCCTCAGTGTCCAGACGATGTGTTTGCTGCTCCGAACGAACCGCGGCCGTCATCAAGCAGCACGCTTGATGAGGCGGCCAAGAAGCATTGTCTTCATGTAGCAAAGCTATTCTGTCAGCGGGGACGGGGGATAAGGGGGAGAGCAGTCAGCTCATCCACTCTGCTGGTCACTGTGTCCAATGGGGCTCCATGGCCAAGAGCCCAAAGGCATTTACACAATATTTTCAGGCTGAGAAATCAGCAAGAAGATGAAAACAGCAAATGGAGGGAGAGATGAAAGAAAGGAAAAATAGGCTAGCGAACATTTAAAAAGCTGCAATCACATTGCAATCTGGGGTAGGGGGAGTGTGGGTGTGGGTGGAGGGGTAGCAGCTGGATGGATGGAACAAGAGGACTGGTGAGGTGTGATGTGCTGTGACCCAAACTGCAGGGTGAAGCCATGAAGACAGACGCCCCGAGCCACGCAGAGAGAGAGAGAGCTGAGCGCCATCAGCTCTGTGGCCAAGCATGTGGAAGGTTAAAGGTCAGTGAGCGCATGCACCACTGCAGAGGCAGCGTCAGCACTGTATTTACAGTTGCATAATGGAGCCGCAGCACTCCGTAGAACCGGGAGCGTCTGTAGAGCCGGGAGTGTCAGGACTCCTGCATGAAGTCTTTGTTCCCCTTATGGATTTATTCTGTTTTTGCTTAACCATTCTACCAGTTTCACCTGGTAGACTAATTATTTTACCAGTTTCACCTGGTAGACTGGTTATTTTACCAGTTTCACCCGGTAGACTGGTTATTTTACCAGTTTCACCCGGTAGACTGGTTATTTTACCAGTTTCACCTGGTAGACTGGATCAAAATATTTGTTACATTTTCATCTGGTGTGGTTCGCCTTCACACTGGACTGTGTCAAATGAAGTGACTCTTTGAAAAACCTGTTCCTCTCCTCACCTGTGGTGGCACTGCAGCATGACCCACTGAAGGAAAAAACATAAAAATCTCTGAAGACTCTTCATACATGTCAAATCTCTCGTTTTGGGAAACTACAGTTTTTTACCCCCCTTTCCCGCTGTGCTCCTGTATTATTATTTTACCATGAATATCCCGTATTGTGGTGCCCCCTTTGACGTTCCCCAAACGAACTGGACTTTCTATGCAAACAGACCAGAGTTTGATTAAAGCGGACTAAACAAGGTTGATGTGAACACACCCCAAGTGATTTCTTGATTCTAGAGGTAATCCAGTCTGGGTGTGGCTTGTCAAATTAAAATCTGCTCATCAAAATATGTGGTTAATCTCAGTTAAGTCATGTCTTAACAACATAGACAAATCTCTTTTCACAATGGCAAAAAAGAAGAAATCCGTCACCTCTCTTCAATGTGAACCAGTTCAACAAAGGACAAATGACCTTACGGAAAAGATAACGTGGGAATAATATGGAAGTTGATCAAAATGGAAGTGAACCTTTACAAGGATGATGAGAAGGAAAAACTCCAGGGAGCGTTTGAAAAGGTTGACAATTCAAAGCGTCGTCAGTTCAGCGGATAGGAGAGGCACCCCGGGCTTCTCATGGCGCCGGGTCATTAATGTTTTATTGATGATGTGACAGTAGAGAAAAGGAGGTGTGTGACTTCTAAAGAGCATCGGGATGTATTGATTTCCTATAATCAGACAAACGGAGGAAAACTGAGTGACTCACACTTCTCGACGTACATGAACACTGACCCAGAACATCCCAGGAGTTACTAAGGTGGAAAAGGAAGATTATATATATATATATATATATATATATATATAATGTGTGTGTACTAATTTACTGCCCAATGCTTGAATCTGATCATATTGAGATCATAAAACATGATCTCAAGATGAGAGATCATCTTGAGATCATGGGATTTATTACTTAAATCCCTTATTTAAGTAATAAGGGATTTATTACTACAATACATCTAGAAAGTATTAATACTCTCAAACCTTTTCACCTTTTGTATCATTACACAAAAACCAGGGGTGTTGTTTGATCCCAGTGTGTTTAATTGGGATTTTATGAGAAAAAAAAAACACAAAGTGGTGCATAACTGTTCAATTCTTCATTGCAAAAATAATTCAGACCAACAGATTCTCAATTGGATTTAGGTTTAAACTTTGACTAGGCCATTTTATGACATGTTCACCTTCATAGCTGATGGTGAACATGCAGTAAGACTTAAGACTAACCCGGTCTTAAGTCTTACTGGATCTAGTTTCTAACAACTCCACCCATCATCAAATTAGCCGCCATTTTCCCTGTTCAAGAAAAGCATCCCCACAGCATGATGTGACCTCCACCATGTGCTATTGTGGGCATGGTATGAAAAAAAAGTTTAAAATCAGAATATAAAGTCATCTTAATGCACTTTACCTAAAATATGACCTAAATTTAAATCCAGCTGCATGTATTTATGTTTCAATCAGAAATGTCCTGTTCAGAAATAATCTGAGAGCAAAAACAATAAAATCCATCAGATCCTGAGAAATAGAAAAATAGTCAGCGTCACTATAAAAACATCATACAATAATCAATTATGTAACAAGAAATGAATATTACGTTTTGTCAAATGTCATCTTCAAAATCATCAAGCAAATATACATCAAATCAAATCCATGAAAAATATTGATCAATGTTCCACTTATTATTATTCAAAACAGATTTGGTTTGAAGGAAGTCAGTGTTTCTGCTGTTTGAGAGTTTTCTGGAAGTTTGTTCCAGATATGGCCACAGAAAATATAAAATTTAACTTTGATGGGTTTTTATATTGGATCTGCTTATTTTATTTTAGTTTTTATGTTTGCTGTGATTGTTCCATCTCTTTGAAACCAACCTGCCATTGCGACTGTAGAGATAGTCCTGGTTATAACCTCACATATTTGGATGCCAACATTCATCCAATTGTTTTGTTCCATTATGAAACAAACAAAACGACAAGCAGTTGCCATTTTCAAAATCTGGGAATCCCTCTTTTAGTTCAAAGGTCATGTATGTTTCTGTAGGTGCAAACAGACATTTTAATAGATTAGATGCATAACCAGCAACGAGCCGAGAAGCCAACAGATACAAAAGAAAGATTTTTAAATAGCTTCCCCCCTCGCCCCCCTCAGATGCCGCTTACATGTAGACACATTAGTTATGCTTGGATTATTTATAGGTTAGGGTTAAGTGGGTAAGAAAAAGAAAACGCCCTCTGGGAATCTTGGAGTGTATTTGCTGTCAAGGCACATTTATTCTCCAGCTGCATAAGTTCGTCACAGTTTTGTGAGCTTTTGTGAGGCTTAGTCAGAGATACTGACTGGATTATTTAGGTTTAGCTTTTTAATTACGGTCACATCTGTGTGTGTTAGAAGTAAGACTGATAGGAACGTATTTTTTACGTCAGTGCGATCTGCTTGAAAATAAAGAATATCAACAGTAAATTGCGTCTTTCAGAAATGGAAAGGTTCATACATCCAGATGGTGACGCTGCATACATGCAGACATTTGGTTCTGATGGATGTAGGTAGAAAAAAAAATATTGGAGCAAATTTTTGCCAAAACATTTGTAAAATTTTGAGATTGATCTCAGACATTTTTGAGAAAAAATTCAAAAGGTTTTTGACTTTTTCACATTTCAGAATCTTTAATGACACATTGTGTACATTTCTGATTATTTTTCCACAAATATGAACGATTTGCTGAAGAAACGTATTCATTCTACATACAGCCTTGATCTTACAATATAAATTGGATTTTAAAACCCATAATGGAAATTAAATGGTGTCAATTTAATATGCAAAATGAAAACAAATATCCAAAATGAGATAATTACAGAAAAATTACACTCTTTTCAATGATTTAACATCTTTAGTGGCTCCTAATTAATGTTCCTTTCCAGGCAGGACTGAGGGCAAAAATATATATCTTTATATACCTTAGACCTAGTTAGAAAGTACAAAGAGCTACGGTCAAATATCTGTAAGCTCGTACTTTGAGAAATGTTGTAGGAAAAGGCTTAGAGCTGTCCTAATGGAGAAACAGAGAATAGATTTTGTTTAAAACTGAATGAATGAACTCAAATTAAAAGTTGGATTTTTCTAAATGTAAAGTTAAATTCATCTTAATTTATTAACCAGATCTTTGATCAATTTGCCTCTTTGTTTAAATGTCTCAATGAAAATTTATCATAAAAAAACCCCAAAAAAACTAAAGTAACAAAGTTACATTTCTGTATAACACAAATTATCCTGAATTTTGTAATAAAATTTAACAGGGTAGTATTATGTAAAATGGACTAATTTTTAGTTTTAGTTTTACATCATCTTGGAATGTTATTCCTTCATCACAAACATACCTGGAGTGTGACCTTGATTCTTTCATGCATGTTTGAGAAATCCTTTAATCTCTCTTGGCAACATTTGAGCTGGTTGCCATGGGCAACCTCCACCTCTGAGCTGCAGTTTCCGAACTTCAGAACTTCTGCCTCACAGAGCAGGTCAGCTCCTTCAGACTAGCCAGCAGCAATTAGCAAACACCTGGTGGAACTGCTTATCTGCTCAGTGTAACGCTGGTAAAAACATTGTTAAAGGGTTTGTAGAGCAGCCATGTTATGACGACTTCCTGGAGGTGGAGTTTCAGAAAGAGCAGGAGTTTTTAAAGAGACAGAAGCCCAATGTCAAGGCGCTGAAATACAAGGTACATTTTATTTTAAGTCTTTGATATATAGACCATTTTTATAACAACTGAAGTCAACATAGTTGACTTCACAACTATGATGGTGTTATAGAATTGCACTATGTGCCGGGAAAACACATAATACTGCCTCTTTAATAAGTCAGTCTGGTGAACAAACCCATTTAATTTGACTGGAATTTGGTCCGGAATAAACCAAATGGAAGCCAAGTTGACGCTATATTTGGAGGACATGGAACGAGCGAAACGAAGACGTTTTAAAAATAAACCCCCATTCGAAATGAAGGCATCTCAGCAAAGACTTCGCCCCTACATGACAGGGCAACACCTGCACTACGGCAGAGACGCTCCAAATAGAGCTGTCTGTCACTCAGCGCCGTGTGTACAGAGGCAGACACACGGGGGACACAGGTAGAGCACAGGGGGGCCCCTGAAGTGTCTCACTCAAAGAGCAGGCAAAAGCAACAAGGAGGTGGAGAGGAAGAAACACAAAAAGAAAGAAAGAAAGAAAAAAAGATGTTATCACTTCCATCTCCTCCTCCACGTTGGTGTGAAGGGAGCTGCAGAAAAAAAACCAAAAAAAAAACCGGATGACCTACATTTTATAAAGAGAGAAAGGCTTCCAGCAGCAGGAGCCTCGCTGCATTAAGGACGAGTATGGAGAAGGCATGGAAAAGTGGGAGAGGGATGACGCGCACGGAGCAGATCCACAGCAACAGGAACAGCCACGCATCCATCTCGACAAGGCAGACATGAAAAGGTAGAAAGAAAAAGGCAGGCAGACAAAAGGAAACGGAAAAGTTTTGACGGTAATCCTCCTCGACTCTTCCTTCCTTTCCTCTCCAGTGGTTATATAAAGCACATCTAGAATTCTGTTCTATGCACATCAAAGAGCCTGCACCGCTTTGCAATCTGCATATATGATGCGTCCAGGGAGCTGCAGGAGGACTGTGTGCGTGTGTGTGTGTGTGTGTGGGTGTGTGTCTTACAGGAATTTTTGGAGTCTAAAATAAGCTTCTTTGGAGAGTATCTAGATTACTCAGAGCCACTTGGATCTGTGACTGCTTAAGTCCTCAGAAGACAATCCTCTTTTTTTGTTTAATCAGGACACAAAACCCTGCAGAAATGACTGAAAAGAGAAGAACAGTGTCAGTTTATGCAGCCGTGCGGGTGCAAAGTGTTCGAGAAGCGTCGCTTCCTGTTGAGATGCGCTCATTATATATTGTTTCTGTGGGAAATAAGACGTTTGGGCGATGAGAAAGTGTAGAGACAGTCTGTCACTGGAATAATATGGCAGCAAATGAAGTCATCTCAGAGGATTAGGGCTTCATAACGCAACTCAACTGCTTGTTTTTAATTGGACAACTGCTGCCACCTGCTGGTGAAAGGATGCAACACCCCGTCTAAGTCGACCTACCAACTGAGAAAATATTTACTAAAACTGAATGCAATCAAAAAAAAAAAAATGATATAAAGTCTCCAACGGCAACGTAAGCCGGAACAATCTGCTCAGCTGCCTAATTTGGTTTTCCACTCTCCTGAATCCGTTTATGCACTCATGTGAAAAGTGTGTATCTAATGCTAATGACAAAAAAAAAACACACACACATACACACAAAAAAAATCAACCTAAGTGTTTTTGAACTAAACATTAAAATCATTTTAGAATCAGGATTTTTGATTTGACTTTATTTATTTCAAACAGGTTTTTTAAAACAAGAAAACACACATAACCAAGAACAAAATCATTTGTTTACCACTGCTTTTCTCTTTATATGAATAATTATAGTTAAAAATGTAATTAAAACCATGCTATAATATTGAAAAGGATGAGATTCTAAAAGGTTATTTTCTCCAACGTGAATTTAGACCGACACACACAGTTCATTTTAGTAAGACTGTATTTGACAGAACAATGTGGAAGGTAAACTGTGTACGGTTTAAAAACATTTTAAAGAAAAAACAAATAGAAAGATTTGCTGCGTATTTGGCCGGCTTAAATAAAAATTCTTTGCAGCTAAATGCCCTTGGAAGATTTTTTTTTTTTATTATTTGATATTGGGAGAAGTTTTATGCACCACAAAATCTGGTCTTTAAACGAAAATGGAAAAAAAAAAAAAGGTCATCTTTCAATTTTCCTCCACTTCCTCCCTGAGCTATTAGTATGTGAAGAAATGCAACAATCCCAACCAAAAACAACCAATCAGAGCCAGAAGGAGGGGCTTAGCACTGTCAGTCATTCTCAAGTACTCACTGCTAAATGTTGCTAATGACAGTGACACAACTTAACATTACAGGAAAACAGTTTATCTCTGCTAATTAGCCTGAGCATTCACAACAGGCTATGCTAACTGTAATGTAGCAGTGAGCAAGGAGAGGGGAGGGAGGATGGGCAGCCACAGAAGATTGTGATTGAGAGCACCAAGACCCGCCTCCTGGCTCTGATTGGCTGTTTCTAGTCAGCGCTGGCAGCAGGCGGAGATCAATTTTTTTCAGATTATCTATTAAACTGTCATGACAGTAACAGTTTATTATGAGATTTTTACAAGAAATGTGTAAATATATATATATATATATTTTAAAAGCATCATGTTGTGGAAGTGTTGTCAAATTAAAACATAGTTGTATTTATTTAAATTTTTTATTTTAAGCACTATTTTGTCTTGGTTTATTAAAAAATACTCTGGAATTAGTGGATGTAGATTAACTAAAGCCTTGAGCCTAAAGCCTTATACCCATAAATATATATTTTTAGGCCGTGATTCATTAAGATAAGTTTAAAACTCTGGTCTCTGAACTCACCGCAGCGTGAACTCTAACCAAGTTCCAGACAAAGCAGAGAAATCATAAACCATAATAACATTTCTCTGGCCGTGCCAATCGATCTCGGGTTACTTTCCCGAAGAGACGTCTTTTGTTTGTCGTCACTGAGGCCAAACAAGTCATGGAAAAATGCTTTTTGTTTTCTTTGAATGTGTTTCTGGAGGGGATGAGACGTTTTTCCTGGCAAGCTGTCCATGCAGGTCACATTTGTTTGCGAGTATGGAATCATGCACTTCCTTCTGAAATGAGGCAGAAGATCCCCATGGACTTTATTTTTTATCTTGAATCAGGCTGCAGTTTTGGGATTTTTTTGGGTACATTTTCTTTTACTATCATCTACATTGTCATTAACAACAACTAACAGATTGGTTTTGTTTTTCGTTTTTGCCATACTTGAATATTTCTGATCATAAAACCATTATGTATAAGACAAATAACTTAAGTAAATGCAAACTAGGTTTTCAATTGATTTAATGTATAAGAGGAAAAAAAAAAAAACTATTCAAAGAAGGTTGGTCATATGGAAAAAATGAAACTAATAAATTATCCCACAAACCAAGAATCTGGTACTGCCACATTTAGTTCAATTCAAAAATTCTTTATTGATCCTAAAGGGAAATGAAAGTATTGTAAGCCATATTAAGTCGAAGTGTTGTAGATAGTGGTGGCTGTGGGCAGGAAAGGTCTCCTGTAGCAGTCTGTATAACAGCACATTTATAAAAGCCTCTGAATAAAAACACTCAGTTTTACTAATGTATATAGTACTTTTACAACTACTTCTATTCTGAATCAATAGATCAAAAGTTTAAAGTATTCCTTTAATTTTACCAACACATTTGTTCTTACTGAAAGTTAGATTAACATTGTGGGGGGGGGGCAGTCAGAGTCCTGACCGAAACGCTTTGCTATGCAGTGACAATGTTTGTTTTTCCTTAGACATAAATTTTGATTTAGCTTTTCTTCTTTCTTGTGGCCTTATATAATGCTTAAATCTTGACATGGAGCAACGACTTGAAGAGGAGAAACGCCACATTAGATACATCATGTTTTGCCTCTTAAACCACATTATTGCCACTTATTATGAACCACTTGTCACAGACAGCAATGACAAAAGACCTGGTACATGCCAAGACATGCTTAGATCTTGAATGAAAAAACAACAAAAAATTGTTGTGTATAGAACTAGTTCTTACTAGAATATGTGGCCTTCTGTAATTACATTAATTGATGATCAAGAACATTTTAAAAGGAACCTTAAAAATATCTATAATAGAAAATTTAATTATAATGACTTGATTGAATGTGTGAATTTATGCTAGAAGAGAAGATTATTATTGTTTTTAATTTGTCTTTGGAATTGCTGAAATTTTGTGTTTTAGTTTTGTTTTTGTGTTTTAATGTATATTGTGGAGTCCTTTTGTAAAATGCTAAAACTGTTGAGAATTTTTTATTTGAAATTTGCATTTTGATTTCATTTGTGTCTTAAGGTATTCCATTATATACATATATTTTATATTTTTTTGTAATGTTTTGTATAAGTATAATTTTATGGTAATGTTAATAAAGTGCACCCCGGGAATATCTACCACAATAGAAGCTAATAGGGCTTCCATAAGTAAACATGGAGAAATATTTAATTGTGAAAATGTAAAACTAATTTTATTTCCAGCTACCATTTTAAAATCAGATTGAGATTTAACGTGGATTTGTACCAACTACGTTATCTTAACATAATCTGTACAAAAGACTTAAGGCTGTAGAAATCAGTGAGATAAGAATATGAGTCATGCTGGGAAACCTATGTGGAAAGATAATGTATCAGTTTTGCCTTCAGGCCAAGTAAGAATGAAACTGCAGAGGTAGTTACTTTGCAGTTACAAAGTCCAAGACGGTTTAACGTCAAACTGGTGACAAACAAGGAGAGAAAACAATATTCCGGACAGCTGGAACAAGGCAGTTTGTGTTAAGTTTCAGTTCATACTCCAGATAAGGCAACAAAGATTCAGAGGAATGTTGTTGAGCTTGTTCATAGCACACATTCAAACAGCTTACAAACGGCTAACATTCTCCAGCTGGCATGTGTAGCATGCATCATGGAAATGGCTGATCATAGAGTATTTCACCTGATCTATGTCATAGTGCACTTATGAAAATAAATGTCACGTCCAAAGTCAACCTTGAGCCACTTCGTGTAATAAAGCCTGAGTTTATTATTAGTAAAATGAATCCAACTGTTCATCTTTTCCTGATTATGTTCTTAATTCAGAGTTTATCATTCAGTAAATGGAAAAACAAAAAAAAAAAGAGACTCACTGTGAAATAATAAATACGGTCGCCAGGCTTTCAGAATGGATGCTGGTCATTACCGCCTGTCGCCATTTTGTGTCTTTGTAGTTTTGTTTTTTTCATACCTGATTTTTATAGGTATGAAACTGAGTCTTCTGCACAAGGTCAGTATGCTTCATACTGACATGGTGCAAATTTGTATCCACCAGGGGGTATCATTAAATTCTAGGGCTTTTATCTCTATAATTTATGAAAACACTTAATAGGAAATAAACTCAGACATCAGGGTTTAAGTGCCACATGTAGGTGCAAAATTGTAAAGCAGCAAATTGACCCCAGATCCTTTACTACATGTTACCTGAAACAGAAAGTCCTTTGTCAAAATCAACCTTTATTCATTCACGCTACAGTGTAGTAAATTCAATTACATTAAGAATCTCAGAAGAAACAGCTGGAAAATTTACACACATTTTTCGAAATAAACAGAGAGAAGACAGCTAAGACCTTATAATGGGGATTTCTTTGTGATATTTTTTACATGGTCGCCTTTATCCAGCAACAGGATGGTTATGAGATGCAGAAGTGACAGAGGAAGGTGGGGAATGCTACATAATTTACACAGCATTGTTTTTCAACTAGCCTAACAATTAATTATGAGAGGTAGAGAGTGAATACTACTGTTATTCAAACAAGAAGTCCGAATAGGACAACTCCAAACTTCTACACTACAGCCAACTGTGCCAAAAATATAAAGCCCATAATACTCACTCAATTACTGATTATTTCTTTATAGACAGAATCTATCTTCCTCTCTTTACACAGGAAAACCTCAATGAAGTCAGAGACCTGATGTTATTTCAGTACCATCAAGCAACGGAGATTGCTGGCGATGTGTTTTGCTAGCAAAACTTTGGGGTGAGAGGTTCACTCTGATCATCCAATCACAGAGCGGAAAACATCTGACGCCACTGTATGCCTTCGAGCAGGCGTTGTGAATCTGTAATCAGATTATCAGAAAAATAACCAGAAAAAAAAATAAAAAATCTGCAATCAGCAAATCTGACAGCTGATTGGTAAAAAGAACCATTCCTCACTTACTGGACGTAGTATGGCAGGCCGTTTTCACACAAATTCGGTTTTACCACACTTACATTACAAATATCTGAAATTGAATTATGACTAAGACGTATTTGTAAACGATGATTTCTCTAAAGATATGTTGACTAGACAACATACCAATTTGAGATATCTCTAATTACACCCTGACTAGTAGGAATGATGTCAGATTTACCATTGAGTTGCATGGAGCTGATGATCTGAAACACGTATTTCAGACATCTACAATTAAATTATGTCTGGTCAAAGTAAATTCAACATATCTCATGTTTAGTTTTGACTAGTCATAATTCTGATTAAAGATATCTTAAATGTATTTTCAGATAGCAGTTAAATAGATTTGACTAGTGCAAATTTAGATTCTAGATATCTTAAAAGCAAATAATGTCTTGGCAAAACTAAATCAGAGATGTCTAGAATTGTAATTTTGACTAGTCAAAATGTCTTTTAAGATATTGGGCTCTTTGCAGCGCTGACGTCACATCCGCATGAGCGAAATGCGGCTGCCTTGCTTCCGCTTTGACTTACCATCACAGCTGGAAAAAACAAAGTCGTATTTTAGAAGCAAATACAGCAATACTGTGAACATTGTTGTCTTCCAAATATGATGGGATTTTAAGTTTTCATGGATTTCCAAACATCCAGAATTAAGGAAATGGTGGCTTGAAAATATTCGTCGCTACAAGTTAAAGCTAACGCCGCACAGCAAAGTTTGCAGCCTTCACTTCACTAAGGATCAGCTTCTTCAGCCTAAAACTATCGGAGGGAGATGGATGGTGAATAAAGGAGCCGTGCTATCTCCATGGAATGGAAATGGATATAACATGTTATTCAGCCTGAAAGAGCGAACGTATGGGAACGAGTGAGCAGACCACAGCCAGACAGCCGAGCAACTGATCCGCCTGTACACGCTGCTGTAAACACCGTCCTATTTGAGCTCTAAACGAGAAGCATGCAAAAGGAATAAAACTAAATAACACAGAGACCTTAAGGAACACGGCCATATTTTTCTAAAAGCAACAACTTTGAACCTGATCAGTCAGCTGAACTCAAAATCTGACACCAGAGCTGCCCTACTGTTAAGCTATGAGGCTTGTTGTGCTTCCTCATGCTTCATAAGCAAAAAGCCCGAACCGTAACCTCCCCCGTTACTAGGATTCTGTTTGACACTAACGACAATAAACACACATAATATACTTGAAAATAAGAACAGAATAAGGTAAAAAATATTGTCCATTAGAATGGAATAAAATGTTTAGATACTTAAATAGCACATTTTTATAATAAAAATGTCTGAGAATATTGCCTACTAGCATAAGCTAAAGTTAATGTTAGTCACAAAGTTTAAAGAAAGTAAAACTCACCTTAGTGTCTGTGAGTTTTACTCATGTATAATGAGGTGTACATCTTAAAACCTTTCTCCAGTTTACTTGTTGGAGCTTCGGATCGAAGTACATCATTAATTGTTACCTAGGCCAAGCCCTGCAAGCACCTAGTGTAAAATGCCATTTTCAACAGACCGGAAGCAACCGAGCCGCTTTTCCCCCGATCACGGAAGCTGACGTGCAAATTAGCGATATCACACAGCTTTTCTACTCATGACCCTGGGCTACGTCGGCAACACATAGACATTGAAATCCGATTGGACGGAATACCGACGATCCACACTTACATACAGGAAGCAGCAGCCAAGAGAGACGTTATAGAAAAAAGAGAATAGACTCGTGGAAGTAAATTAATACAATTTAATTGAACAAAAAATAATTTAGATTGTAAATGGTAGGCATTTTGATACTGCATGCAGGCCCTGATGACCCACCACTGATATAAAAATGTGTATGAACCAGTTGGAAAAAGAAATCAGCTAAAACATTGGATTCTATGTATTGCTCCCATTTGGTATTTACTTCAGTCTAAAATTGGTGCCTTATTTCCAAAACAAATCATATTTATGTTTACTATGGATTTAAAGTATAATGTAGACAATAATACTGTTTTTATAAAATTCAAAAGAAATAAAATGTCAGTTTTTCAAATTCCAACCACTCCAAACAAATTTATGCTAGTAGCAAATGTAAACTACATTTTTAACTTATTTAAAATTCTATTTCAGAAGGAGCTGTCTGACATATGACCGATTCACTTACAAATGTAAAAAAAACAATAAAAACTAACTTGTCAGTAAGTAGAAAACTTTCACAAAAATTCTAATGTAGCATTACTTTTGAGTTGGATCAAATTTAGCAAAGCAGCTAACTCATTAAAAAACTAAGTAACACAGCCTCCTCAAACGGCACAAGCATGCCAACGTTTACTTTCTATTTTGGCTTGGAAAAACGTTTCAGACACTCTCTGTGATGGATAGAAACACTTCATAGAAGCACCCTGGGGGGGGGGATTTTTTCTCTGAAATGGGAGTGTCAGAGTGAGCTCAGCAGCAACCAAGGAAGCATTAAACAGGTCTAACAAGAGCTTTGCTGTCAGATTTTCTCTCTCTCAAGTGTTAAGAGTTGGGCGTGATTCACGATCCCGGTAGGTCAACCAGGCCTCGTCTTTACACTCATTTCCTGACCCCGCTTCAAGCGCTTCCTTATTATGTCTCCCATCAGGGAAACTCTGTCACACATACATACATGGCATTTTAAGATGAAATGACGTACACTGTTAGAAAAAAAAAAACTAAACATTTTTTTGAACAGGAGATGGTGGCAGCCTGTCAAACCATGCATGTCCTGGTGCTCACATATTTGCTTTTCTTGCCCTTAGTGGAAATCGGCTTGTTGCTCCTCATCGATCCTTTCTTTAGCTGCACGCTGCCGGACGCATTGTCTGACGTCATCTTCTTGTCCAACTTATCTTGCCTGAAGTTCTGGAGATTCTCGCATGCGCTGTCTTCCAGATCAAAGTCTTTCTGGTCACAGCAGAACCACTTTATGGAGCTGTAGAACAATTCCACGATGCTAGAAAATGCAGATAGGACCCCCACGCCAAAGTAGAAGTAGAGGAAGATCGTTTTCTCCATTGGGCGGGAGGTGAAGCAGTCAACGGTGTAGGGGCAGGGAAAGCGATCGCAGGGGTACTGGGCTGGCACTTCGAAGCTGTAGAGCTTGCACTGGCCCACCAAGAAGCTCACCTCTGCTATGATTCGAAAGACGACATTTACGATGTACAGCCTCCTCAAACGGCGGTCGTCTATGTGGTTCTGAATGCTGCTGCGCTTCGACTTGGGTCGCGAGGCCTTTTTGTTATTATGATGTGTGGCGTACATGAGGAAAACTATGGACGGCGTAGCAATGAGAACTATGTGAAACACCCAAAATCTGTACTGGGAGATGGGGAAAGCCTTGTCGTAGCACACCTGCTTACAGCCCGGCTGGAGGGTGTTGCAGGTAAACTCCAATTGTTCGTCCTCAAACAGGTCGCTGGCCACAGTCCCCAGGATCAAGATCCGAAACATGAGCATGAGAAAGAGCCAGAAGCGTCCAAGCATCGGAGAGTGGGCCTGGAGGCTGTCAAAGAGGCTCTTAAGAAATCCCCATTCACCCATGGCTGCTGTGGTCAGGGATCTGTGCCTCACAGTGAAAAGTGTCTCTGGTTTAAAAAGAAACTGAAGGGGACACTAATATATCCTGTTCAGGATTGGAAGTGTGGTTCAAAGGTTACTTCAGGGTTCATTGTGTTGTTGTTAATTGACCTGAAACCAAAAACAAAACCATAGATTAGAAAATGTACTAGTCACAGATGTAAGATAATAAAGACTGGCTTTCATTCAACTTCCTGTTTATTACTTTGATTTACTGTGAAGGAAATATTCTGAGATTGTTACAGACTCAAAATCCAATAGTAATGTTGCTCAAATGTAATCTCAAGTTAAAGTAGAACCCATTATGACATTACTTACAGTTTCACTTTGTCCAGTTCTTTTCTGCCAAGAAACAAATAAAAAAAAAAAATCTACGCATTTTCTCTTCAAATCTGAATCTTTCTTCAAAAATTATGTGGTCTTCAACCACCTGCTGCTTTTAAAACACACCGGCTGCCTGTAGAGATGAAATGTCATGTCATTTACAAATACCTCCAACGAACGACAAAACAGGTCCGGTTTGATCTGAAGACATACTTGTTTTGGCATGAAGGATTTCCTCTAAGATGCCTTAAAGGCTTAAACATCGCGGGATAAACCTGAAGGCATTACAAAAGCACGCCGGCCGCTAACGCCGCACAGCCCAGACCTAGGCCGGTCTCCAAATGGCTTGAGTATGAGGTTTGTCATGACTTTTAATTGAGCGGGCGGCAACAGTTTTAAGGAAATTCCTTCTACGCCCTAATCTGCATCCAGAGTCACAGGCAAGAGACGATGTTTACCCAAGAAAGGCAACTCTTGATGAACATTTCAAAGCGCTTCCTAAATGGCAGGAAGGATTTGTTTCATGTTGTACGACCAGTTTCCCTGATCACAAGGGGATAGCATGAGAACACATGACGTACAGTGGGAGAATCATAAATAAAATTAATTATAGAAACAGCTGGAAATCACAAGCACAACAATGAATCGCAAAACATTTACAGCTGGTGGTTAAAAGTTCGCGGTTTGTTGTGCTCAGTGATAAAGGCTTCTGAACCAGAAATCACTTAGTGAATACGGAACACTTTGATTTCAGCAATTGCTGTGTTCAAGTTACCAGAACCAATGTATGTAAAGGTTTTGAGGTTATTTAAGTCTATATGAAAATGTTTGGTGTAGAATATCACAGCTTTGCTCTATCAGTCCTCTTGTCAGTCTTTAATATTTGTTGTGAATTGACATCTGAAGTTAACAGAAAATAATGTCTACTTAGTGCTGTAATAGAAATGATTTAAACTAAATATCTACATACACCAAATATAATTTTTTTTTTCTTACTGTTTGAAACTAAATCAGACCAAAATTCTTTGTTTTAGGTCCGTTAAAAATGCCAAAATTTTGTTCGCTAAATGCCAGAAAACTTGAGAACATTTTTAGATTTTTTGTTTTGTATTTTTTTCTTTGATTTCAGAAGTTTACATACACTTGGTCAGTATTGGGAATAATTACCTGAAAACTGTAAGATTTTGTTAAAAAAAAAAAAAATCTCTGAGAAATGTTTGACACATCAAATAGACCTAATGGTGGTAATTCTAACGGATCTAAAACAAGAGAAGGTTCACTGCATTTTTATTTATTATTTGATTTAATCAGGCACTCAGGAAACCTCTGCAGTTATTTTGAGCCAATTAGCTGATTAACGAAATACAATTGTCATTATTCAACTTCTTCACAATATTTTAATTTGGGTTTTCATAATCTGTCAGCCAGTCATCAAAACTACAAGAAAGCTTGAATTATTTTGTGAAAGGAATCTATATAGAAGCTATTCTTGCTGAAATAAGTGACAGAAAATATTTTATATTCAAACTGAAGTATATTTGTAAAAATGATCTGAAAATTTACTGTTTTCCCCACATCCAGATTTTATTTTTCCATATGTGAAAGTTTGTTTTACATACGAGCCTGGGAATCAGATCATGTTATACATGTTTGACATTTTTCAGCTTGATGAAAAATGGGTTTCATCCCGTCAGAATCCCACAATATCAAAGCCTCGCTCTCATGAAAGTTCATTTTTCCTGTAATTGGTTTCTAACCATTTGTAACTTAAGCTCCGCCCTCTCTCACTGCTGGGAACCAGATTTGCATCTCCAACACAAAGTCCTCCACACATGATTTCAAAACTCAGTACAAACTTTCTTTATTTTACAACAATTATGAGTAACCACTGAAATATTTACAAGACACAACAGCACAAATTGGAAAACAGTCAAAGAACAATTTTAGTAACTCCAAAACTAGAAGTTCTGCAGAATAAAACTTCTATAAAAACTTTAACTCTTAAACTACAGTCACTTAGACATGAGTTCTGAGTTTCTCAAGCAGTGCGCAAAAGCATGAAATGTTTACCTAAGCTGTGTGTTATATCAAAATAAACCTTAAAAATGTTTAAAAGTCTTCATCAGAGTCTGAGTCCATGTTGTAGGTGACGGGTTTCCGAGCACGTGAGGGTTTATTTCGAGGTGCCACGGCAACAAGAGCCTCTTCCTCTTGGTCTGACATCTGGAAGATGTCATCTTCCATCCACTTCTTCGATTTCTACAAAAAATATTTAGATGGTTAACTTTTTGCAATGATGAGTTGAAGTAGAAATCAAGAGCTTTTTGTCAAGAGACCAACCTTTACGGCAACCTGTGGTTTAGCCTTGAGACGCGACATGAGGTCGTCTGAGCTGCTGTCCGACTCGTTGCTGATCACCTGCTTCCGCTTCACAGCGGCTTTGCTTAGCTTTTTTGCTGGAGCGGTCCCTTCGTCCTCCGAGTCGCTGGAGCCAAACGTGGGAATCTTTTTGGGAGCGGTCTTGGAGGGAGCTTTGGGTTTGGAGAGAGCATCTAGAATAGAAGGCTGCTTTTCATCTGGGGGGGGAAACAAAGGGAATTGTGACGTTTAAACAGATCAAGGGATGAGGATTCAATTTCCGAATTCAAACCAACAGTTCACTGCATAAAATAAAAGGATTTGGTGGTTGTAATGTTACAAAATGTAGACAAGTTCAATAGGTGGGAATAAGGAATGCAAACAATACTCATTAATCAATAACATGTAACTGTAGTGACGTAATGGTGGGATGTATAAACTGAGCGTCCTCTGCTGTACCTGATGCCTTCTTCTTGGAGGCAGTGGGTTTCTTGGCTGGAGCTTTTTTGGCTGCCGTCTCTTTGGGTTTCCGCTGAGCTGGAAGTTTGGATGCTGGAGCCGCATCATCAGAGGAAACTGAATGAAACAATTCACCTTCACATCTTTAGCTCAACACCAGCCAAAAGTAGCCGACAAGTTCTTACCAGATGACTTGGTTTCTGTCTTCTTAACCGTCGTTTTGCTCTTCATCGTCTTTTTCCTAAACATAAAAAAAGAGACAGGACCGCAGGTGAGATAGCAGGGCTAAAACTGTGTGTGTGAAAGTCCCAGCCGGTTCTTCCTGCATACGCTGGCTCTGGAGCTTGGGGAGGGGCCGGCGGGGAGTCGACGTCGCTGTCCGACGCGGTGCTGGGCCCCAGGGCGAAGCTCGAATCCTCATCACTGATAACAGCTTTCCTCTTTGGGGAACTCTTCTTCCCCCAGTCATCAAATTCATCTTCGCTGTCCGACAGGCTGTACTTCACTGGGGCTGGAGTGTTACGTAACAGAGGAGGGGGAGAGTTTATAAACGCACTCATTTACAGAAACATTCTAAACAAGATTTAGAAATAACCGTTCAGATTAGGAACAGCCTCTTCTGCAGGCAGTTGGAAATAAGAGTGAACACTAATTACATTCTTGGGGAGATTGGGATCTAGAGGTCTAAGCTCTCAGTGAGGGATGCTGGGAAACATAATGAAGCAGATTCACCTTTAGTTTTGCGTTCTATGCGCTCTCTGGGGGCCGCCACTTCCTCTGCCTCCATGTCACTTCCTGACAAGTCTTCAGACTCATCATCCGACCACGGATTCTTCTTTGGCTTCTTGGCAACGGGCTTGAACTGAAGAGTGGTCTGCTTACCAACCTTTGATGTGGCTGGAAGATGTTTTACATTTTAATAAACACATGACAGTATTTACATGTAGATGTAGTTAAAAGAAAACAGGCAAGTGTTGCATCACGTATCCCTACGCCAGAAGTAATATGATCAATCATTTTCTCGTGTTCTCAGTTTTTGTTTGCGTATGAGAGCGTATTCATAGTGAGCCATTCAAAGTCTTACTTGTTATTTTTTACCTTTGGAAATGTTTGCTGTTGGGTTTTGGTCAGGAAACATTCATCCATCCATTTTCTAACACTCTTGTCCCTTATTGGGGTTGGGAGGGATGCTGGTGCCCATCTCCAGCTAACGCTCCGGGCGAGAGGCGGGGTCGGTCAGGAAATATTTAAAGAATATTTCTGATGTTGATCTGTGGTCCACACAGGAACTCTGTAGGTTCCGTTTTTGGTTCCAGTTGCGCAAGATGTTGTGATGTAACAACATAAAAACGGACTAAACGATAGTTCCTGAAGATAACTAGTTCTGTTGGCTCAGAATAACCCTTCAAGCACAACTGTAGCTTTAAATGGTTTTTGTGTGACTGTCTTTCAGGGCAGTTCTGTAACAGCGAAGAGTAAAAGTTCTCATCACAACAAAGCTGGGAACCAGCTTTTATGAGCATACCGTGCAACTCTACTTAAAGTACACCTCAATAAAAAAAAAGATCAATCCAGGCATTATAATTGGATGACAACATGTCACAACTACCTGCAAATAAACACAAATGGCTCAAGACAAAACAGGTCTGATGACATGTTTCCTCAAGAAACAGACAACTGTTAGTGTTCCTGGTCCAGATGTGCAAGAAGCCTTAAAATAAGCCTAAAACCTGGGGAAAAAGAAAATCTAGCTTTGAATGGTTTCAGTAGGAAGTGGGGTAAAAAAAAAACAAGCAAACAAAAAACACCCCAAACAAATCCTTTAAAGCGCAGTACTTTGTTATAATCCATATAAATTTATTGCCTGGTTTCTATAATGACAATAAAGTTTAATATTATGTTTTCCAGGCGCCATTCTACAGCACAAATAAGTAGCTGTCTATATCAAATATGACAAAATAAATTTGTCTTTGTAACTTAACATGTTAAAATTGGGCCTCTGTCTCTTTAAGAAGCTCCTGTTCTCCTGAAACTCCGCCTTCAGGAAGGCATCACAACATGGCTCCTCCATCAACCCTTTAATGTTTTTATCAGCATTGCTCTGAAAAGTAGCTCCTATAACGAGCTCAGCAAATACACAGTTCCACCAGGTGTTTGCTAATTGCTGCTGGCTAGTCTGAAGGAGAGCAGTGGGGGCGTCACAGGGAAAGGTTGCTATGTGAGGCAGAAGCTTGAACACTGCAGCTCTGAGGAGGAAGTTCACCTTCAAGGTAGAACTAGGTCCACCCAGGCGTTTGAACAGTTAAAAAGTTGCCATGGAGATGAAAGGATTGCTCAAACATGCATGACAGAATCAAGGCACCTCTCTAGGTAAGCGTTTTGGACGAGGGAAACATTATGAGCAAGGAGAAGTCGATTTTACATAATACTGACCAATTTCTTTTCACCGTAAACAGATGACATCAAATTTCCAACTGGTTGCTTATAAACTTTACTAGAACCGTGTCCTTTGATCCAATCAATGTAAACGTGTGCATGTTGCTGATCCCATTGGAAGTTCAAACTTGGTAACCAGATCTCAGCTGCCTGATTAACATGCAAACACACACACAGCCACTACACAGAGAGACAATCAACACGACATAAACAAAAGTTCCTGGAGCACTGCAGATACTTTAAATCATTTGAGCTTTGTTATTATTCCACAGATCAACATAGCTGAGATTCATCAGAGTAGCTTGTTGAGTTCATTTTCTTTAGAAGCTTTATTTTATGACTTCATACATGAAGAAAACAGTTTTCAGTGCATCCTGAGTGTGTTGATGGTGCCTGGAGACAATCGGATCCCTCAGGATGCCACCAACATTCAGCCCTGTTAGTGGCAGGGTGCTGACGGGTTTCATCAGCATCTGATTCTACTGAGCAGAGTATTTCTCAGGTCAGACACTGGAGGAACATATTTCAACACCTGGATCACCAGTTCCAGAACACTGAAGGGTTCGTTGTTTAACACAAGATGAAAAAGAGGAGTAACATTTATGGGTCGACTTCAACCCATTTATTCCTAGAAATACAAAAAAAACCCACTCCTAAGCATGATGGATGCTATTTTTTTCTCCTAAATGCTCTGGGAACCTTGGTGAAGCATGAAACTGTCGTAGTAGGACTATGCAGCCACAACAGCATATCCCAGTAATTACCATGGAAGTTCTTATTTATAAACACGTCTGATTAACTTATAAACAGAAGGTTGGAGTTCTTAGAGATGTGTGTATCCATGGTTACAGTATAAAAAAGAAAAATCTACAAAATCATTTGTTTGCTCTCAACACCAAATGTTTGGGAACTTTACAGATGATCCTGGTATTTTTTTCTCTATAGTTTCACCATTTAGAAAATGCTGAATACGGTTAGAATGAGAACTAGCACGCGTTGTGTTCAAATGTACTTGTAATATATATTAAATCTGTATTGATATTTTATTGCACAGCGTTAAATTGCATATATATTGATAAGATGTCTGCGACAGACTGGTGACCTGTCCAGGGTGACCCCGCCTCTCACCCGGAACGTAGCTGGAGAGGTACCAGCACCTCCCGACCCCATTAAGGGACAAAGGTGAACAGAAAATGGATGGATGGATGGATTGATAAGATGTGAAAATAGATGAACCATAGATCATCAGGGCTGCTTAGTTTTTTCTTGATCGGCTCCATATGTTCAATCAGGTCAAAATGTCAAGTATCTTGTCAATTTGCGTTCTCACTTCCGCCTGAGTTGTTGATGAAAGCTAAGTGTTAGCAGCATAACCTCCAGTTTTCAAGTTCGGCCTGGGAGGATTTTACTGATTGATGATAACGTCCGGCTTTTTGTCGTTT